>JAJHZJ010000465.1:0-179121 GCA_023548195.1 Bettongia penicillata ogilbyi
TAGAACCAAAGAATATTGTACACATTAAACCAATATTTTAAGGATAATCAATTGGGAAATACTCAGCTACCCTGCTCAAGACAATTCCAAAGGACTCATGATTAAAAATGCTATTCACCTCCAAAGACAGAATGGATGAACTCTGAATGCCAACTAAAGCATACTTTTTTACTTTATTTTTATTATTTTATTTCAGTTGTGTTTTAATTTGCAACATGGCAATATGAAAATATGTTTTGCAGTACTTCACATGTATAATCAAAATCAAATTGCTTTTGTCTCAGGGAAGGGGGAAAGTAGGAAGGGAGAAAATTTAGAACTCAACATTTTAAAATGTTTCTTAAATTTTTCTCTATGTGTAATTGGGAAATATTTAATGAAATAAATAAAAATAATATTTTAAAAATATTTTCAGATTTTTTTACCATTATTCTATTTTCTGGTCTTATTTTTTATCCTTAAATGCCATGATGATGACTTTTCTTAGTATCATTTCTCACCAGGCTTTTTTTAATTGGTTTTGTCACCTACTTTGTGAAAAGCTATTGCTCATTATCTTCCATTATACCTTTCCATAAAATCTTATAGAAAAATTTATATCCTAAAATTGTGTTGCCCTTAATTTCTATATACAGCTACTTTGGAAATCAATCAAGTGTGTATTTCTTGTCTAAGACACTGCTTAGGGTTTTTTGGTCTCCTTGTTAATACAATTGATTTATAGGATTTCAACTATTATATGAAATCATTTATTGTCTATGCCTTTCCTCCATCCATATTCTATTTTGTCATTATTTATTATTAAAAATTATATATTTTATTACCTACCAAATTGTTTTCTCCTTTGTATTCTTTCCTCTAGTTTTGCACTATTTTTTTATCTTTGCTGTAAAAGTCAGTGATCTGACTGTATGCATACAGATGATTCAGAAGTTATTCCCATGCTGTTGATAAGTAATTTTCTGCCTGTTAAAATGAAATGATTTTCATGTTTTTGTGCTGTTATTCAGTGCTTGCCAGATGTTAGACAGTACAACAAAAAATAACAACAAAAATAATGCAGAGATATCTAGATGTTTTCTTATAGTCATACTTAAGAATGTGAAAACTTCATGAAATGTTCCTTGCCTGCACAACTTAAAATTTTGATATTACTTTTCTGTAACCTTTACTTGAAAATAGGAAATCCATAGTGTCCCCTAAATTGACACCACATTTTAGCAAGGTCATTGACCTCATGGAGAGTGTCTGGAAGAACGAAACTAGAATGGTGAGAGGACTAGAGAGCTTGACCAATGGGGAATTATTGAAAGAGGATTTTGAATTAGTGAATGGGGATTTTGAATAGGAAGGAGAAGATTTGAGGAAATGTGGTTGCTATCTCTAAGTCAATGTAACAAGCATTCATCAAGCAGTGTGTATAAGACCCTGTGGCAGGCACTAGGAATATTCAGAGACAAAAAGAAAAAGGAGATATTCCCTACTATGAAGGATCTTGCATTCTATTGGTGAGATATAACAGGTAAGTAGTTCAATAATTACAGGGAAATAAGAGGAAGTAATTTTAAGAGCAAACCTGAAGAAAAGGGATTATAGCCCTGCTTGGCTCCAGAAGACAGAACTAAGGAACCACCTGTGGATGGTGAACAGTCTATCAATGAGCATTTATTAAGGGCTTACTATATTTATTAGGTAATACGTTAAGTGATAGAGATATCAAATGAACTTGGGAGACTCCATCACTGGAGTTATTTAATTTGAAACCAGGTAACAACTTGCCAAGTATACCCTTAGAAGGATTTCTCCTTTAAATAGAAGAGATTTGCTAGATGGACTCTGAAAGACCTTCAAGTTTAGAGATGCTGTGGTTCTATCCTGCCATTAATATACAATATAGACAAATAATTGGTCTATAAGAACTTCAATTTTATAAAAAAAATTTTTTTTTAATTTCAGTGCAGGAAAAAGTAGTTACTCCCACTCTTACATCTCTTGCCAAAAGATGACCCAAAAGAGTGAGAAAATCTAGAATTTCTCCACAAGCCAAAAGATCATTACAATCTCTTGAAATACTGATGGATTGCCTAGAAAACAGTGACCCAAAAGATTGTCTGCTTTTTTTTCTCTCTCTCAGCCTGGAACACCTTGACTTATAGCTCTGAACAATAGCCATTAAGGACCCTTAAGACAGGGGGTTATTAGCCTAAACCTGTAAATTTATTTTGTTTGCTTTACATTTTGATAGCTATATCTCATTATAATTAATTTCCTTTAAAATGTTATTTTATGTTTGTATTTTAAAACATTCTGAGGAGAGGTACATAGACATCCAAAGACAACCTATTTCTTAAGCCAAGAGCACAAATAGTAGACATAGGCTTGAACAGTTTAGCTATAGAACACCATGGTTCAATGGTTAGTGTACAGGACTTGGATTCAACAAAATCCATGTTCAAATGCTGTGTGACCCTAGCCAAGTCACTCACTCTCTCTGTACATCAGTTTCCTCTGAGAAATTCCATCCATACAGTTCCATATATAAAATGGGGATAATATCAGCACCTGCCTCAAGGTTGTTATGAGGACAAGCAGAGTTAGCATCATGAAATGTTTTGCAAACATTAAAGTACTACATAAATACTAGCTATTATTATCTAAAAACAGAGGACATTTTCTTGCTTCTTCCTATGTACCATAGGATCATGGAATTTAAGCATAGAAAGAAAGAATCTTAATGATTAACAAATCAAATACCTTTATTTTATAAATAAGGAAACTAAGGCCAAGGAAAGAGACATGATGACAGACACACAAGTAGTAAGTACTTGTAAGCCAGGATTCAAACCCAGGTTTTCTGACCCCAAACCCCCTGCTTGTTCCAGGGTAGCCTGACAACTCTTCATCTAATTCATTTGATAGTGATGGCAATTTGTCGGTTCAAAACACGAGTAGTCTGCTCTGAAAACAGATAAAGAGGCCTTTTCTTCCTTTACAGGTTCCTTTTTCTAATCAGCTTACTCTGCATTTAGTTTGCATCTTTTGTATGCACTTATATGCACATGTGGATGACAGTAAGGATTTGTCCCTGCGTTTGAGTGCACTCCACTCTGCAGCTGTCACAGCAAAGACAGCACATTGAGACATATGTTGGCCCTTTCATGTCCAGTTCTGCAGCAACACTAAGGCAATTTCCTATCTGTTTGGCTTTCTGGGAGAAAGGAGATGAATATCAAATGAAACTGATTTAGGGAGCCTTCATCCAAAGACCAAGGTCACCATGTTTTCACTGTCCTGGATAATTGCCATGTTCAACTCCAGGTAAAGTTTCACCATATCAATCACTCTATGAATGAAAGCTGAATAAAGGTATTTACTGAACTGTCATGTCTGTGATAAAACAGCTCAACCAGTCTGTCAGATATAAGAAGAAATGTATTAGGGGTCAAAACCTGATAGAAAGAGACCTCTCTGTCATAACAAGTCATTCATTTCACTTATTTATGCTTGGTTATGGGGGAGTGAGTGTGAGTGTGTGTGTGTGTGTATGTGCGTGCGCATGTGTCTGGCGGGGGGGGAGTTACAAAACAATCCTTGATGATTAGATGCTCTGGGATAAATTTCACCCTGAAGAGGGGGTCCAGGGACCTACATACTAGTCTCAGTCTTCCAATAAGACACCATGTACCTTAGAGACATTATCCTTCCTAGGGTATTAGTTTTCCTATCTACAAAATGGAAGGGGAGGAATCATTTTCCCTCCATTCAGCTTTAAGGGTCATGTATCCTAGAAGAAGAAAATTAAGTGTTGACCTTGGACAGCATCTTTTAAATACTTTCGTAATCCAGAGTGTCCTCTTCAGAAACCTGTGGAGTCACTAAATACTGCAGCAAACAAGCCAAGCCATGAAGAATAGCAGTGATATACTCAACAAAGAAAAGGATCTGTAAAGGGCAATTCCTACTGGGATACGAGCCCACAAAGCCTACACAATGGCAGAAAACATGAGTGGACCTATAGCCCTGAAGGCATCAATTACCCCTCTACACTTGGAACTTGGAGCCATGTGCTCCCTCCATTTATATCCTTCCAGATGTATACTGTGCTTGCACTTGTCCCATCTGTGTTTGTCTCATCTGTGATTCCTATGTGCCCTTCCCAGTATTATGAGTGTATCTATGGAAGAATATTACCCAGGTTTATGGAGAGGGGATAGGAGTGGGAAATGCTCTAGTACTACTTTTCTTAATATACTATTTCATTAAATCCTTTTGTTTTTAATTAATTGTTATCTGGATCACTGATTAAAGCAAATACATTGGTGGGGTCTCATGAACTAGACTTTTGAAAAGATACAGACCCACGTGGTACCTTGAACATGGAATATTTCTTTAGAGGGAGAAGGAATTCCTGAAACCAACCCTTTATTTTCAGCTACACAGGAGATTCCATGTTTCAGAGACTATAGTGCTTCAAATGCTTTTTATTGTGGGTACTTCTGCCATCATTATATTTAGCAGACCTTCTAGTCTTTGAAAGTTCAGGGGTCTGCAAAGTCCATGACTCTGGTGCCAACATAAAGAAGGGACTGTTTCCAATTAGCTAGGCTTTTCCTCAGAGGATGGTCATTTTCAGACCATCACTAAGTCCATTTTGGAATTCTTTCTTACAATTTCAGGGATGTGCTCCACTGAACTTTGGGACCATCTCTATTCCATGATGAAATATCAGCAGAAGATGATCTGAAAAAATCTTGATTTTTAACTTACGTGATGTTAATTTTCTCTCAAGGCAGTGTCCTAAAAGGGGTTGGAAGAGAATCTCTTCTCACTAAATCTTTTTACATTTCAAAAATGTCCTTTGTAACACAGAGCCAGAAAGACCGAATCTAACTTCAGCTAATTTACCTCATCACCAATGTAATTGCTCTCCTTTATCCATTTTCTGACTTTCACATATTTTTAATTCACACTATATGCTAACATAAAGGATTTTCAAAGTTCAGAAATTTATTCACCATTCCATATGACTAAGTCTCCACTTTTAATCAATAATTTTCTCCAGGTTTCTTATAAGCATTTCATTTTAACTCAATGTGGTACAAGGGAAAAATACTAAGTTAGGGAGTGCAATCTACTATGTCCACTTATTTGCCTTTAGGTAAGACTTTTCTTCTCTCTTAAGCTCAGTTTCCTTTGCTATAAAATAAAGGTAATAATGCTTACACAACCTGCCTCACAGGGCTATCATGAGATCAAATAGGAGAAAATAGATAAAAGGCTTTGTAATTGCAAAACACTTTGCAAGTATGAACTATTTTATGGATGTGCTATTATTATTTATTTAACTATTTACTCCTTTCATGTTTGAGCACTAGTTACACAGGAACCTGGTTTCCTCATGTGTAGGTGCCCTAAATAGAAATTCCTTTAAAAGACTGTTCTTTTCTTTCCACTCAAGGTATATTTATGAAAAATAAGTTTGAGGTTTAGAGAAGGAAATGGCTTTTTTATTAAGTGAATACCATCTCGCCACTAAGAAGTAAAATACATTGATCGGGGATTATGAATTATATTTTACAATGGATATCAATTCATAAAATCCACAGAACTTTGAAAGACTTACTGGGGATTGTGAGGGATCCATGGGCTTCAAAAGAAGAAAAAAAATGTTAGTGGTTTAAAAAATGAAAAACAAATGGTTTTCTGATACTACCCTTTTCTTGAATTAGGTTATCTCTACTCTTGACATAATCCATTTTCTTTTTCGGGAGCATTTTGCTCTTTGAAATTACCATATTAGTGAATGCCAAGCTCCAGTTGACTTCTCCCTGCCTATAACATAAGAAGTGGGAAACCAATCAGACATATTTGAATGAAATACCCCGCCTCTTCCCACCACAGACTCATATCCATACCCCTCCCAATATGTAACTTGGCATCTTCTACATCATGATCCAAGTTTATTGTACGGGATTAGAACCCAAATGTGTCCCTGGGTTGGAGCTGGGTTGAAATGATCATAAATTGGTTTATACCCTGGGTGTCAAGTCTGGAAGACAGCGGCTACTGAAAAATTAATTGGCTTTCTCCTTCCACCGAAGCTTGAATATCATTGCAGCAAAGGCCTGGACTGTGAATATCCTATCCTCCCTAAAGATCTGATTGTATTCTAAGAATCTGATCCATATATATCCCTTCTTTCTTTCCTTTCCCTGTTCCTTGTGCCTACGGGTATCTTAAGTTAAGCTACAAACCTTCTTCAGCAAGTTAAGGTGCATCAGTATGAAAGGCACATTGCTCTGCCTTAAAAGATAGTCTAATTCTTTTGTAAGGCTTTTTTCTATATCCCAGCGATAGACTGGAACATAGTGACATACAAAAAAAATGCATAATTATTGTATGAGAAACTATTATGAAGGAGGTTTTTCTTCCCCCCATTCAAATGGTTTAATGCATTCTTATCTTTTTCATCCTCTTCATCTTAGTACTTTTATTGTAATTCTCTTAATAAGAGTCAGTTTTAGGTAACACTTAAGCTTTATATGTCAGATTTGGGGGAATATTGCAGATGACAATTGGATCAATATAGGATACATGGCTTTGAACTTGTTACATAGATATTCTCTTACCATTCACCCAACATACACACACACACACACACACACACACACACACGCACGCACGCATACACACACACGTACACACCTCTTTTAAGATTAGATTTATCTTTATAGGGGAAAAATTAGAAAGTCTATGAAAATCATCGATTCTGTCTCTCAGGGACAGGAAGTCATTTATAGTCAGTATAGTGCAACTTCACACTAGTATGCACCTTTTTTCCATTGAGGTTCCTAAGCTTTACAACCTTTTAGTGTGCTTGGATCATAAGTTGAAGCTTGAAGCAACTTCAAAAGTCATTTAATCCAACTACTTCATTTTAAAAATGGAAAAAAAAAAACTAAGACCCAGAAAGTGTATTTGACTTTTCCAAGGTTATTCAGGTAGTAAGTTGAGGAACCAGGAGTTATACAAACTCACATTCTTTGGGTTCATCAAGTGCCTAAGTGATCTTTTTAACCCTGAACTCCTGAGTCACTCAATTGACACTTTGGCAAACATTGTGACATTCTTCTTCAACTTTTCTTATGTCTAGATTTCATTTTTTCTCAAATAGACTGTATGCCAATTGAGACAAAAGACTCACTCTCTTACTTTTTTGTGTGGTTCACAGTACCTAGCTCAAGTCTAGGTAGATAATTTGGCTCAATAGATATTTTCTAGATGACTTCCAAGACCATATTTTCTTAGGGTTTCCAGTCTAATCAAGTAAGAGTACATATAGATAGGATAATAATCATGATTTGGTATTATGTGAAGACAGTAGCTCCTATAAGAGCTACGGATCCTGAATTAAAAGTACCCAAGCAGTATCTATATTTTCCTGAGTTAGGGGAGCAAAAATAATTGAGTGGCCCATTATTACAGAAGATATTTAGTTTGCAATTAACACAAGGCTTAAAACTAAATATCTGAGCTAGAAATCTGTAGTCCATCAGTTATTGAAGCTGTATTTCCTCCTTTAACTTACGTAACTAGAGAGTTTTTGCTATGAGTTCTGAAGCAGACAGTTCACTTCTGGTTTTTCTTATTAAAAAAAAAAAACACACTTCCAAGAGCCCCTTCACTCCTGCCATCTCTGTGAAACACAGAAGGCCAAAGAGGAGTTGTTGCCTTAGTTGCTGTAGCAACAAAGAAAACATTGCAGATACCCCAGAATTGGCATTTTGTACTCCTATTTCCAGGTCTGTAATCACTCAAGGTCATCTCTACCAGTGTTTAATTGGTGTTCAAACATAACTCTGCTTGTACCTGTATTTCAGAAGTCCTGGGGCTTCTCAGTAGACTCTCACACTCTGTATGAGGACAAAGTATCTCCTACCTTCTCGGTGACTTCCTGTAGCTTGTGACCTTCCAGTTCTCCCTTCATGTTGTCTATCTCCAGCTGTTGCATTTCTCCTAATCACCCTACTCTAATTCCCTAAATCTTTTAGTACTGCCTCTCAGGCAACAGTAGCTCAGATACTTCCTCAAAGATGCAATCCTGGTGACTTGAACTTTTTATTGCTAAAAATGTGGTCTTCACCAACCCCATCTTAATCACTCATTGAGGAGAGCTCAATGTGTAGAACTCTTATAGAAGTCAGCTGATTGATGATAGAAATCAAGTGTTCAGATGTCATTTTGATCAAACAATCAATCAGCATTTATTAAGGGCCTACTAGATGATAGGCATTATTGATAAATATACACCCTGCCCTCAAGGGCCTTGCATACTATTGAGAGATAGAACATGTACACGGATGACTAAATATTGGATCTGAACATAATTAATATATTAGTGATGGTGCGTGAGTGTGTATTACAGCTGGCAATATTTTACCAAGCTTTCATCTTCCTACTTTAAGGTAGAGAGGAGAGGAAAGATTGCAGTTTAAGTAGAGAGAAAGGGACAGATGTGGAGGAAGTAGAACTGATAATACATAATGACAGAAAACATAACTGGTCATGCAGCATTGGAAGCATAACTTACCACTCCACACTTGGACATTGGTGCTCTGTATTCCCTCCATTTGTTTCCCTCTGTATTATATACCATGTTCACACTGGTCTCCTTTGTGTTTGTCTATCATCTATGTGATACCCATGTTCTCTTCATAATGAAAATCATGCATTCATTGGAGAATATGTCCCAGGTGGGGACAGGTATGGTATGGTGCTACCTTTCTTACATACTATTTCATTAAATGTCTTTGTTTTTAATTAATGATTATCTGGATGACAAATTTGATTGGCAAATGACTGGATATAATGGGGGAATGAACTTCTCAGTTCAAAGAATAGTGAGGTCCTACAAGAAACAGGAAAGGTAAGAGAAAATGGAGGTTTAGATAGAAAGACAGAAAAGGTTTAGTTTTCAACATGTGAAGTTGGAGATGGGATATCCATGTAGAGATCTCCAGCAGGCAGTTGGAGGCGTGTGACTGGAGCTCAGAAAATATTCAGTTGGACATGTCGACAGGGGAGGAATCTGAATAGGGATGATAAAAGAATCTCTGGAAACTAATGAGGTCATGAAGGGTTTAGAGATAGAGAAATAATCTAAACAGGTTAATGACATCATTTGTAGAAATCATTCTTTCTCAAAAAAAAACCTTAAAATCATTTAGAAATGGCTCATATTTACTTGGCAAAAGGGAAGAAAATTGGGAACATTTTATTGTTTTTCAGTAGATGTGACCATCTTCATCCATTTGTGTCACTATACCATCCTTTTCTCAAATTGTACCACAAAAGAATCGCTGTATTTCTTTATTCACATATTAGTGTGCTCTTCACTTTCCTCCAACCTTTAGGTCCCTTGTTTTAATTTCCAGATTGATTTATAAAGGGGGGAGGGATCATTTAATCCAGGGATACTTAACCTGAGGTCAGTGAACTTCAAAAAAATTTTAAGAACTGCATTTCTTTACAGTTGATTTCCTTTGTAATCTTGTGTACTTTACTTGATACATTTAAAATATTGTTCTGAGAAGGGATTCAGGCTTCACAGGATTATCAAAAGAGTACAATATAAACAAAACACTTTAAGAATATCTGATCTATACTAGCCCTTTTGTTTTACAGAGGGGGAAACTGAGGCACAGACAAGAGGTTATTACTTGTCCAAGATCACACAGGTGTTAAATTGCAGAGCCACATGCTGACTTTCTATTGGCGTCAGAGTACTCCTCCTCCTATACTACAGATGCTTCTGGAGAACTGGATTGCCACTCATGGTCTTCTAGAACTTTCAAAAATCAGCACCCCTGTTATTCACAAGAGTGACACCAAAAGCCGAGATGGCCCCCAGCCCAATAAAGACACCAAGAAGCTGATGAAAAGAGCTAAGTTAAAACTGTCACATCCTGCTAAATCCTTGTGACCCATGGCCTCCAATCACACTACCCTTAAAGAGTGGCACCTAAGACTATATCAGAAAGAGAAAGATGCTTAGCTTCATTTGTTAAAAAAAAAATGCTCATACAACATGTTCACTGTTTTGGTAATAAACAGCATAAACAATATCAGATTGTATTTCATTTTTTTAATCAACAGACAGGACTTAGTCTGAAATGAGTCTCTGAGAGCTGCAGAAGAAATCTTTCCAAACAAATCTTCTTCCAAATCTATAATTAAACTGAAATACCAACTCTTTAAGAACTGAGACAATGTGTTATTTCTGCTCAAAGGTTTTTCAGTTGATCTGCAATATCTGCGTATGTGTTTCAGGATTTTCTTTGAATTATATATATTTGTAAAATAGCTTCGGAAAATGCCCTGCTTTCCCACATGTACTATTCTCTACCACCTGGATTTCAAATTTGGTTGAATTAAAATGAAACCACAAACTACAAACTCTTTTCTCTTCATTTAAGGTCAAAACTTGTATTCCTCAAATTTCTCAAGACTTCTATTGTAATCTCTTGGGACTCATTGGGGAATAGATTCACTGATCTGGGATTCTTTAAAGTCACACCAGTTGAACGTATGCTCTGGTGGATCCTGCCAAGACAGAAAGACTTGGGATATTGCTCATACACCAAAGACTGACCTAGCCACGTTCAGAAAAGTCCCTGTTGGAGAAAGCTGGCTACCAAACTAGAACTTCTTTAGCCCTAGGATTTCATGACACTGTCTATTAAGGTCGGGAAGTGCTGGAATTTGCAAAGTAGCAATTTCATTTTTTCACTCATTTGTTCAACAAACTTTTATCATCTTGGCATTTGAAGTATTTTATCATAAGTGATGCTAACAAAATAATGTGAAACATTCAAATTGCATAATGAAACTTTGACACTGTTCTGTAAAGATTTTGTTTTTCTTCCAGAACCAAGCCCAATCCTCATTTGTATTTCACAAAATCAGCAATATTCCCTTGCATCAATGTTAACTTTAGAACTGCTTCAGCAATTTTTAATTTGTTTAGTTTGCAATTATGTGTTTAATTTTATTCCGATTGTTTAGTCCCCCAATTTAATCCATTTTGCTGCTCATCCCCTGAAAACCAGTGATTTCCTCTTTAAGAATACCGTAGGGGGAAAAAAGAATGGGATGAAGATAGGGCAATGGCTAACGTAGAAAGCATGTGCTGAATTAGATATTTTAGAAGAGAACTATATTACATGACATGGGGTGGGAGTGTGGAAGGGTACAGTAAGAGTGGAGAAATGGGTGGAAATTGAGCAACATCTTGGGCCAAAATGATCAAGAAGATATTATAGGACATCGTAAGCAGAAATACAAAATAATGGCTTAATACATTGCCAAAAATGAACACATTGCTGCTCATAAAATCTTTAGCAGTGCCAAGTAATTTGGATCAGAGTAGATCACCTCATAAAATTGCCTAAGTTTGGTAGAGAGTGAATATGTTGTAATGGGGAAAAGAGTATTGGGCTATGAGCCAGGAGGTGTTGGTTTGGACCTAACCCGAGTGAAAGCAATGTTATTAACAAAGCACTTAACATCTACAGGCCTCAGTTTCCTCACCTGTAAAATGAGGGCATGAATATTTATACTTAAAACCTCACAGGGTCATTGTAAGCAAAATTTTATATAAACCTTAAGGTGCTATATAAGTAGGAATTGATGAGTTATTGAATACAAGTAAATTTTGGAGTTAACCAGTACCACATGCCATTTGGAAAATTCATGGAAAATAAATCTTATTTTGGACCCATGAGAAAGAAAAGTTGAGTTGCCTTATTTCTTTAGGTTCATTCAATAAACATTCTGGGACATGAATGAGAGCATATAGTGTCACAAGGAGTCACTCACCTATTTTTTGAACTTCCAAACACATCAGCTTCCAAACTTCGGTCTAGGCGTGGGTTTGGCTGCTGGAATTGCAACCCACCCTAAATCATCCCCTTTTAGAAAACCCTAGGTAAAATACCTGTGTCCCTCCCTTGTTAAACTTATGTGAAGCTTAACCCAGACCTCTGTTTAGTGCTAAAAAGATGGGTTAACTTTTTTTTTTAAGTCCATCATGTCATGTGTAGGCACATTGAATGCACATAACTAGAATGTTCCATTACTGAATGCAATAGGCCTTCTGGGTGAATAATGATGTTTTATTTTAAAATCTTTTATGAAGATGTTCTAAACCAAGTAAAAGCTTTAAAAAAATGCATCTCCATAAATTCCACTTGACAGAGTCCTTGGAAAATGCCGTTTCTGAACAAAGCTTGATCTAGGAAAGCAGGTCAAAGAATTGATTTGCCAGTCATTTAATAAAATATAGTTCTCGATAACTAACCTGAACAACAGTTTTAGAAACTGTGGAGCACAACATACAAGAAATAAGAGCCAGATAATTATTGGCATGGACCATAGTACAGTTAAAACTGATGAAAGCAAAGTCACAACAATCCACAAAGACAGATATTTGCAAAGGACACAGTATCTATTATACAAAACCAACCAATGATACAACTCATTTTCTGTCCAACTATAAACTCTAAAACAAGGATTCGATATCTACACAGCATATTTCATTTTGGCAAAGGTAAAAAATATATAATGTATATATTGAAGCAATTCTGAATCACAGCAAATTAGCCAGTATTTCACTTTCATTTTCTGTCTCTGCTTTTTTGTTGCCGTGCTTTGTTTTTCCTCGAAGTTGGTCCATTGGCTGACAAATCACGAGCGTTTCCAAGAACCTCTGCAGTCTCTATCAGTGTTCTGATCGGTAGGCGGGGAAAGTCTCTGTTCGATGAAGTTTCAGAGGACTTGAACCATCTTGTTCAAAAAGAATTCAAAATGATGGTTAAACTTAAGAACCAAGTTTTGAAATCAGACAGCCCTACATTATTAGAGATGGGTAACAAATATTTATTATATGCCTTTTAGGGGCTATGCACTTTACAATTGTCAAGTACTTTACAATACTATTTTGTTTTATTCTCACAACAGCCCTAGGAGGTGGGCATTTTTTTAATAGATGAAGAAACTGAGACAGAAAGTTGTTAGCTTTTTTAATGATTTGACCAGGGTTACATAGCTAATACGTGTCTAAGGTCAGATTTTAACTTGGGTCTTCCTGACTCAAAATTTAGCATTCTCACCATTGCACCACCTAGCTGCCTCTAGACCTAGAGACACCTCTCAAAGCAGTTTAACACTCTTATAGTGTGAGGACTTCATTATACAGGTGAGGATACTGAATCCCAAAGATGGGAGTGACAGACCCAAAGTCACGTGGCTAGTTAGTGATCAAGCGAGGACTAGAACCCAGATATACATACTCCAATTTTACTTTTCATTGTATTCTATTCCATTGCCATAACATAATCTTTTGACAGAAGGAAGAGCCCCGGATCTGGACTTGGTTTTAAATCCTGATTCTGCTGACATACTACTTGTACGAAGGCACTTTTTCCCTTTTAGTTTTACCACCCATAAGGTGAATCGTTTGGAATAGAAGTCCCAGAAGCTAGAAGCTCTACCTCTTGTGATTATGTTGCTTGCCTCATGTTATATCTGAAAGCTGTCAATCTTGCAACTTACACTTGGATGTCTAACCATTCAGTTTCATGTGTTCACTGGCTATGGCTACAAAACATGAAAAAAATTTCTTCTAGTCAGCTAATGACATGACATAGACAAGGCAGGTTTCTTGTCACCCTAGAAAAAATAAAATAAGACACAAATTCTCAAGTTAACCAGTAGATGGCTCCCTATGACTAGGATTGGGGGGGGATGCTGTGGACTCAGTTTTTACTCAGGATTGAAATTTTCCTAAAAAGGTGCTTGACTGAGTAACTTCCTGTGCTCTCTCTCAGGCTTGCCATGGAAGCCAATCAGAAATTTCTCAACAAATATCAGATAACCACAATAAATGCTTCAAATGTCAGAAGTAATGTTCTTCTAAACTCATCGATTGACATGGTCCTGGGCATATAACTCTACCAGTTTGCTTCTCTGCTTTTGTTCTTTGCTTGGGGTATGCATTAGAAGAACAATTTTGCCCACAAGGTTGGGAGGAAGGACAGAGGGTAGAATAAATGCATCTCATTCACGGGATGTGTCTCTCGTGTGGTCCAAAAGGTTTAGTGCATGTTTAAGCTCTAATTATTTAAAGCTGTTGGAGATACTGTGTGGGTGTGCATATGTCTGTGTGTCTGTATGTAAGTAATACCTGAATGAATGAATGTGGAACGAGTTGAGGCAGGGCTATATGCCAAGATTATGACTGCAGTACTTATTAAGCTAGGAAGACCTGGATTCAAATCCTACCTGAGATATTTAATAGCTGTGTAACCCTGAGCAAGTCACTTAATCTCTCTGAACCTGTTTCCTTATTTGCAGAATAGGAATAATAACTGCATTTACCTCACAGAGCTGTTCAAAGAATCAAATGAGATAATGACACTAACGAGCTTTGCCAATCATAAAATGCTGCATTAATGCTATCAATTATTTGTTGCTGTTTTCAGAACAGCAGGAAAGAACAGCAGTAGGGTTGGGTTTTTTGTTTTGTTTTGTTTTTGCCTTTATGCATTTTTTCTACTCTCTCACAGTTAATGAATTACAGATAATACAATCTAAGATCTGGAAAGAGCTTTAAAATTCACATAGGTCAACCTTGTTTTAAAGATCAGAAAAATGATGGCTAAGAGATTAAGTGACATTGTTCATTTATCCATTCAATAATTCTACTTCTCAATCTATAACATCAAGAGGTTTGCTAGTCAATAGCAAAATCTAGATGAAGTAGATCCTGGTGAAATGATGGATCCTTTGAATTCAGGTGTTGAAATCTTATAACCTGTGTTAGAGTAGGCTAATACTCTGTGTATGCAGGTCAATTAACTTCCCTGGGGCTCAGTTTCCTCATCTGTACAATGGAAATGTTGCACTAGATGTCCCTGACATCCCTTCCCCCTCTGGATCTATAATCCACCATACTCTGAAGAAAGCATATAACTTTTGAAACAGTTGTTGGACAAGAAATTACCATTCAGCAAGAAGGATCATAGCTTAGGCAGAAAGGGAGGAATGAGGACAGTAATCAAATTTAGCTGCTAGCACCTGGCTGGCAATTGAATTCTCATTTAAGAAGTGGGACTTTTGCTGTTTCCATTAGGACTCAGCTCTAAGATACTCTTTGGCAATCAAGGCAGTTGCATGTTATATTGCTAAAAAAAAAAAAAGCCCCACCATTACTAAATTATGAGGCTCCCAATAGGCAAAACATTGTCCAAACAAGCAATTTACTATGAGTGTTTGCCACAAGAAACCAACCACAATTAAGAAATCCTTTAAAGACCTGCAGAGAGAGTACAATGCCCACGTTTCTACCAATATCAGGTAAATGTATATACGTAAAAAGAGGATATTCGTCTTCGTCCTAGAGAAGGTGAAAAGATTTAAACACATATCTATTCTCAGAGTTACAAAATTAGTTCAGTCTTCCTTGAAAGGAGAGAAGAAAAGCTTTGGGAAATAAACAAAGGAGAAAAAAAAAGAATAGGATGAGAAAGAGGGCAATCCTAAGTTGTGTTTGGAAGCTGGACAAGGAAAGAATGTGATAGATAGAAGAGAGACAGAAAGAATAAGGACTGTTAAAGTCTTGGGACTAAATGATAGCTATAATGGGAAAGTTAAACTATCTTAGAAGGCAACTTTTTGTACTCTGTGGAAAAATAATATGATTCACATGTCCCATAAGGTGAGAGGTCATCTGGTAATGGTTACACGAAGAACAGAGGAGTGGTGGTAATTGGTGACTACCTGCTGAGGGGTACCAATGCAGCTATTTGTCCATCTGACAAATTCAAAGAAAGATTTGCTGTCTTCACAAAGGATGTATCCAAGACCTGTCAGACTGACGACCACTACTGCCTCCTGATGACTGATGAAGTGACAATTGTACCACCAGGAGGAACCTTGATAACATTGCTAAAAATTATGAAGTCCTGCACAAACAACAGAAGACTGTAGAAGACTGATGTTTTCATCAGCACAGCCAATTAAAAGAAGGGACTTTGAAAGAAGAGGGCAGATTTCAAAAGTAAGTATTTAGCTAATAAGATTATGGCTGAGAAGAGGATTTGTATTTTTGGAGCATGGCTTAAAATATAAGAAGGATGGGCTCTTGCCTAGAGATAGCCTGAACCTACCTAATGGAGGTGGGGGTAGGGTTAGTGGTAAAAAATATATTTGTCAAATGTCTTGAGAATCTGATCAAGTGGACTTTAAACTAAAAATGGGGAGAGAGGAACTGCCCAGGCATGAATAACAAAGAAACTGAGTTAGAGATGAAAGCAGGAAAATGTAGCTTCATAGATAGTGCTGAGGCTTTGTGGAATGGGACTTATCCAATGACTAGAATGTGAATCTGGAACAGTATATATTATTTAAAGTCAATAAAACAGCTAATTATGTTTGTGCACAGAATACACATACACACAATGATTAAAACAATTTAAATGGAAAAGACAATAAAATTGAATTGCAGTATAATTATAATGACCATGTATGGCTCAGGAGAAGAGATGAAAAAATGCACTTGCCTCCATTTTCTGCAGAGGTGAGGGACTCTGGGTGTGGAACGCTATCTATACTGTCACACTTAACTAATGTACTATCTTTGCTGAAGTGCTATTTTTTTTTTCTCTTTCTGTTTTTTTGGAACAGGGAATGACACACTGAATAAAGAAGGAGGATATATATATATATACATATATATATATATATATATTCAGAAATGAAGGCCCAGCACTAAGATCATATATTTTTATTAATTTTAGAAAAGTTGTGATGTGTTAAATAAATGAGGTTTTTTAAAAAAGAAATAAGAAAGTAACACTGTATATTAAGATACATTCCTATAAGGAAATTCAGGGACTTGAGGGTGAATAAGATAGAGAAAGCATGTGAGTAAAAGTTAATGAAGGGTAAAATAGAAATTATATTGTGGACTGCTACAAACCACATGAACAGGAAGATTAATTTCGATCGCAAACCTAATATGGAGCAGGGAATGAGTAGTGACTGAAAGCTTTAACTGTCAGATATATTTTTATCTCTATCTCTCACTACTAAAAACACAGCAGCTGAGAAGTTCTTGACTTGTTTCGATTATGATATCATTCTACAAAGATGGAGAAAGTGACGATGGAGACTGCTTTGTAATTCTGGACCTGATTGTGATCAATAAGAAGGAAGTAGTTGCTAAAGTTGAGACAATGAAAACCTTGCCTACAATTGACTGATTCATCTTAGAATTCATGACAGAAGAGGAATGCTGAATATCATGTGGTACACTACGTTGGGGAGACAGATTTCAAAGATTTCACATAAATGATAAATAGCAGGTGAAAATTCTACAGGAAAAGCAGAACAAAAAAGAATGACAGAAGCTGTCAAAAATGAAATTCTGAATATATGAAAACAATGTCCTTGTTAATGGCTCTTTGCAGCCCCATTTTGGAGTTTTCTTGGCAAAGATACTGGAGTGATTTGCCATTTCCTCCTCCAGTTCATTTTACAGATGAGGAAACTAAGGCAAATGAGATTAAGTGACTTGCCCAGGGCCACACAGCTAGTAAGTGTTTGAGTTCAGATTTCAACTCAAGATTCATCTTTTTGTCCCCAGGCCTGGCAGTCTATCCACTTGCCACCTCATTGTCCTATAAAAATGACATCTATGAGGAAGGAAAGGGAGAGCTGTCTAAGGGTACTGATGTGACTACACAAGTACATCCCTGACCATCTTAGATCTAAGAAGGTTTGTATAGAATATGGGAGCAAGGGAAGACAATTGGAAGATGGTTAAGAAAAAATAACACAGTCCTATCCAAATCATGCCTGAAGTGCTCAGACCAGCAAGGAACAATAATGGTTCAAAGCAACAAAAATGGGGGGTAGGTTTCACTGAGGTGAAACACTTTGGAGAAATTGTGATGAACAAACATAGGTAGTACTACTCCTTGGATGGTGGAGAGGATAGTGATAACATGATAACACGCCAATGGAATTGTTCAACTCGTTTTGTTTCTGTTTTGTCATCTAAGGATGATCTTTCAACTAGGAGGAATTAAACCAAAATGGATAACGTGGAGTTGAAGAATGAGCTAAAAAGGGCAAATTAGATGGTAATAGAAGTCCTGAGTTGCCCCCTCCACAAATTAAAATGACCAGACCTTAATATACTGCATAGCCTGAACTACTAAAAACAAGTGGGAAACATTATTAAGACCACTGGATCATGCATTCAGAGATGGAAAGGACCTTAAAGGCCATCTAGTCCAATCTTCTTTTATACATGAAGAAGGTGAAGATTCAGCAAAGCTGTGAGGTCATATTGGTAGCAAATGATAAAACAGGAGTTCAAACCCAGGTCTTCTGACTCCAAAATATATTATTTCTTACTAAGTCAGAGATCATGAACACAAGTGGGGCTATGGAATTAAAGATCAATAATTAGAGGAGCTGGGTTTTAATCCTGACTGTGACTACTACTTGTTTCATCTTGAGTTGGTCATTTCATCTTTCTAGGCTCCACCCACCTCACCTGTCAAAGGAGAGGGCTGAGCCCTAAGCCACCTTCAAGCTCTAAATCTATAGTCTTGATCTAATGAAGGGTTGACCTTATTTTCAAAAACAAATGATTGTAGATATGCAAACTCTAGATGATTAAATTTGTATTCTAATCTTGCCAAAATCATAATTATTAAAGCAATAAATCTGTAAGGGTAAAGAATCAGTGTTCATCCAAAGTTCAAGCTTCACCAAGAATAGGTCATGCCAGACTGACCATATTTGTTATTTTGTTGGAATAACTTTGAGAGTGGGTAAAGTATCTAAGTATGTCTTAGCAAACTCTAAATGAATCAACAGAGGACTGAAGACAACCCAAAAAGTTAATGATATCCCAGGCCACCCTGAGAGAGGAGTTGTCCCTGGTACTGCTCACCTTGTAAGCTGTACAGCTGACCAGTGCTGTGCTGCCGAGTGATATGCTGCCAATAGGCACTACGGGGGAGGGGCACCATGGTACTGAGTGAGACAGCTCGCTCACTCATCTTCATTTGGAGCTGTAGGGAAAAAAAGTAAAACATCAATGACAAGTTTCCTGAGAAATACTCTGTATGAGAGTAGAAATTACCCCAAAGTAACATCTAGGTCTGTTAAGAGACCTCCATGGCTCACCGAGTCAACTCCTCTTCTGTTTTACAGATGAGGAAATTAAGCCCAGAGAGGTTATGACTTGCTAGATGGTTGGGTAAGATTCTCTTCAAATTTCCTTCCAGTTCTAAATCCTCTTATATTTTGAGATTCATAACTACATGAAGGAGCTGGGACTTTGCCCCAATGCAGAAAATTTAGAAGGCATGAACAACCCATTTGGGGAGTACTTGATCTACTAATACCATCATCCCTTAAATACTGGAAACCCCCCTCACTTACTCATCATTCATCTGCCTCATTGGCAGACTAGGAAGCAGCCTGGTACAGTGGAAGGAGCCCTGGTTTGCAACTTTGAACCCAGAGGAGCTGTACACTTGAGGGCTGCTAGCACAGGTTCACTCTTGATCTGGTCAGACAGGTATACACCTTCGGAGGGGTTAATAATCTTACTTTATTCTAGTCCAGTGACCCAGTGTTCTCACGAGGGTTGTTGACAATGGGACCACTAACTCCTACAGCACTCCCTAATCACCCTTCTCGGAGGGGCTGGTGAGAAGGTGGGGCAACTACCTCAATGTCTTGAGACAGGCACAACTTGAGCACTCCCTTAAACCCCCTCAAGCCTGGACAAAGGCCAGCAGATGCAGCATTCCAGCTTGAGCATTCAACCCTATTGAGAGGTCTCCCTCCCCCCATGAGAGGTCTCCTCTACTACAAACATCATCCACTTGTTCAGGGGAAAGGTCATCACCCTGAATGAAACTGGAGAAAAGACATCACCAAACTAAGAGAGTGCCCATGTCTGGTTTTGGGTCAGCTAGGGGGCCCTTGATAACAGCTATTCAGAGTCCCAGTTTGGGAAATCAAAAAGGTCTCAGGTGAAGTATCTTTCCCATGAGTGAGTCCCAAGGCAAGATATCAATTTCCCAGATTATATAGTGATAGGCTCAGAGCCAGAATGCACCAAAGCCTAAATGACTCAGCACCTGATTGGCTCTGTGCCAGAAAGGTGTGAAAACCTTTGTGACTCAGCACTGGATGTGTTACAGCTATGAACTGGGCCAGAGTGCCAAGGGGTAAGGCATCTGGGATTGAACCTTCAGATGTTTACAATCTAACATGAGCCTAGGAAACTGAGATTGTTATGATCATGGGTTGTGGGAAGCTGAATTGTAAGAACTCTAAAACCTTCTTTACACTAAATGCTCATGTCCCTTCTTTGAGACTTACTACCTTTGTGATCTTGGAACCAGGCCCATCCTATAGCCAACATCCTCCCTTCCTTTTCCTTACCATATTTGCCTCTAGTGGTAGCTTTAATTCCAAAGCATTAGAAACCTTGGGGATTTTCAGTGTGTGCTTGCTCCCTCTAAGGCCAAATTCCTGGTGAACCATTCATTGGGGACCTCAATTCACTTGCCTGAGGTAAAAATATGCTCCTTATGATTCTAGATCTTAAAGGGTGAAGGCAAGTACTGAGTATATTTACAGGGAAATCTAATGCAAATTAAAATATGAAAAATGCACGAGATACAGTAAATTATTGTTAGCTCTCAATGTGACAGTCTCATTAGGGGCACAGAGCTAAAGCATATGAAATAACCAGAGAGTAATCAGTGATGGTATAAAATCAAGTGATGAATCATGTAGCAGCATTATGGAGTAAGTACTCAGAAGGGAAAAAAAGAAAGAAAATTGAGGTTGGAGGGTTGTCTAAGTGTTTGAGGACAGGTTCTTGGAGGATTTCTACCCCTTCACTTGATCTAGGCCTTATAGGAAAAGCCTGGATTTGGATGATGACAAGAGGAAGGGAGGAGATTATATGCAGAACAGGTAAGAGGTAAGGCATCAAGTGTGGGAAGGAAATTCAAGAGATAATCTAGTCCAGGTCCCTTGCCTTCAAGGTCACTATGATATTCTCCATTCGTATGACAGCACATAGTAAACTGGGCATAATTATGAAATGGAATGTTCTAATTAAATAAATATTCTGATTACCTGGCAATACTCCAAATATTCTAATATTTCCAAGAGCAAATCCAAAGCTTATCATAGGCTCATGATTCTGACCCATTTATTCTGGAAAGAAGTCTTTAAGGGAACAGCTGAAAATAAGCTCAGCTCAGTACTGAATTATCCAATAAGTGGCACAGGCGTATATCACAAGGAGTTCCCAAGGACACCAGAATTGAAGTGCTTATGAAATGGAAGCCAAATTGACCTCTGCTCATGGAAACCTTGCTCTTTAATATGGTTAGCAAATAATTTGTTTACACATTGGCCATGTCATTTCATTTGATCTTAGCAGCAGCTTTAGGAGGTGGGTTCTATTGTGATCCTCATTTTACAGTTAAGAAAACTGAGGCAGACAGAAGTTAGGTAGTTTCCCCAGGGTGACACAACTATTAAGTGTATGTATAGGGATTTGAAGTCAGGTCTTCCTGACTCCAGGCTCAGTGCTTTATCCAGTATATCACCTAGCTGACACTAGTAGGATATGTTATATATCACTTAATAAAGGAGGCTATTATTTCCATGATAATTCAGTATTATTTTACATATCTTGGGAGAATACATTATTTTGTTGATCTTTCTTTAAAAATTATTTAATAATTGTCTACTTTTCTCAATTTTCCTTTGAATTAAGCTTGTAGTTTCATACAATAAACTTAAATGAATTAGCTATTTACTGGTGTGATTAATTTCTGCAACTGATATAGTTAACAAACTGTCCATGCCTTCTCATACCTTGTCGTCCATGACCATGTCTACCCTCTATAGAGATTTGACGTTGAATTTCTTCCTTTGAATCTTGTAATAGTTCCTAGGTACCAGGTCAAACTATGGAAAGTGTTATCTGTTACCTATTTCTCTTACTACATGGTTAGGTCAATCACTTCCCTTTACAGTCATATGAATTATGGATGATGCCTTTTGCATTACTTCTCCCTGTACAAGTGATCATTAGTAATACATCACAGCCTACTGACAGCCATCGTCAATCTTTACATTTCCCTTTGGGCCAACAGCAATTTAGATTCTTCAGAGATTATAGTGAGTATGTCATGATTTGCGGTGACTAGAAATACCAGGAGAATATTAGTGTCAAAGAAAACATGGGCTTTCTTAATGGAGGATGACTGTACAAATTGCAATATATGAACTAAATGGAACAGTATTATATTATAAACATAATGAGTATGAAGAATTCAAAAAATAATGTGGACAAATTTAAATGAACTGATGTAGAATGAAGGAAACAGAATCAGAAGAACAAAATACACAATGATTACATTAATGTAAATGAAAACAATATTAAAAGGCAGATCAACTCAGATTAAATAACTAGTCTTGGTCTCAGAAGACAGATGATGAAACATTATTTCCCCTTATCAGCAGAGAGGTGGAAGATTATGGATGCAGAATGCTAAATCCATTATCACCCTTAGTTGTTTTATCTGTTGGTTTTGCTTTTAACCACTTTTCTCTGTTAAAAAGGGAAGGTTCACTGGGAAAGGAGGGAGGTACATCAATAAATAATGATGGTCAAAAACCCCCAGAGTATCACTAAAATATATATGTATATGTGCATGTATGTGTTCATGTGTGTATATACATACACATGCATGTTATACATACGTGTGAATGTACGTAAATATGTGCATGCACATATACATATATATGTAATGTATGCATAACTTAGGCATATTAGATGCAGTTTCTCAACTGTGATCTAACAGTCTCACCACCTATTTATTATTCTGTTCTGGACTCAGCTCATAACTCGTTAGACTGCCAATGCAATTCTTCCAACTGTATGGTAGTATTTGGAAAATATGCATATTCTTGCATTTAGTTTCTCATCTATAGATTAGTATGTTCTCTTTTGAGTGGCTATAGATCATACTGAGGAAGTCTTATAGAGTTCAGGGTCTGAAAACAATTGGCACAATGCCATCTGTAAACAGCTTCTGAAGAACTTCACCATATATACGGATGGGAAATACCTTTCATTTGGACTTTACAGAGGATATCATCTAAGATAGTGCTGAGTAACCTTGGTGACTATATCCCTGATTTTATACCTAGTTCAATATTGTTAATGAGATCATTAAACAAAGGTATCTATGGTTGAATCTATAAAGCTACTCCTTATGATCTTACCATGTACATGGAAGACACATGGAGAAGAATCTTGCTCTCCTAAGTTTTGTTTTTACCAAGCAAATGCAAATTAATAATTATATAAAAAATAAATAATGGTTTACATTCTATAATACTGATGCCTGTTTGACTATGAAGATACAGTCTATTGTGAACAAGAATAGACAAAAGCCTGTCTATTCCTTTCTGATATTTTTATCAAGGATACCTTCTTTAAGTGCAAAAACCATTCTCACAAAGATTTTATGGATAAATAAGTATCATATGGATTAGTATTTACTAAAAATTTACTTCACCACTTTTTTATCATGTGTAGTTTATTTTCTCTGTGCTTTTGGAATCTTCCACTTACAGCTACCTTAAAAATGAATTCCTGAGTGCTTTTAAAATTATTAACACCTAAAGCACAGGTTTTCTTTAAATAAATATGTTTGATGTGGTCAAGCTCCTCTTCCTGACTCCAATTTCTTGAGTACTACTTACATAGTGAATACTGACATGTGGAATACAGATAGTGGTTCTACTATAAAGGATCAGAATAAATCACTATAGAAATTCTGGTAGAGCTGTACCATTTCACTTTAATTTCTTGATATCATTCCTCTTCATGTAAGTTACCTTGGTTCTCTGGGCCTTGGTTTCCTCTTATGTAAATGATAATAATGATACTTGCAGTACCCACCTTACAGAATATATTTTATAAACTTTTAAATGCTACATAAATTTTGATTCTTACAAAAATGTTGTTTAGAATGCTTACTAGAAAACAAATTATTTAGAAAATCATATGGCAGGCATCCAACAACAGTCTTTTGAGAAATAGGAGCTAGTTTCTTGACTTCAGTTTGAGTGAGCCGAAGGCCACAAAAATATGAAAGTTTCTAGTGAACTTTAAATAGACATTTGGGGAGGTACTGAAGCAATAGTGGAGAAGAGAGTGCCAGCCTAGAGTGAAGCTGCCTGGATTTAAGTCCTGACTCATGACACATGATGGCTAGACAACCATAAACAAGTCACTTAATTTCTATGTTCCTCAAGAAACTCTCTAAAGTGTAAGTTGAAAAATGGTTGCTGAGATATACACTGGTAGAGGGAATTTCCTCACCAAATGTTCCATACAACAGGGAAATCGAAAATCCAGGCCAAAATAAAAAATAACTTTGCTTAAGCTCCATCATCCCCAGTGGATATACTGAAAGTGATTCCTTTGAAGGGATATAGATGTAGTTTCTCTGTTGTGGCATCTACAGCAGCTAAAAGAAGAAATATTCACAGTTCACACTTACATAGAACTTTCTGATTATCAAGTACTTCACAATAAATGATCTAAAGCAATCCTCATAATAACCCTGTGAAGGAAGTATAAGTATTATCCTCATTTTATAGATAAGGAAACTGAGGGTGGGAGAGATTAAATGACTTGCCCCAAATCATACAGCTATCTCCTGTCAGTATACTATAATATAAGAGGGGAGAAGAAAAGGGGGTGGGGATAAGCATTTATATACTGTTGCTCTTGTCATTGAGTCTTTTCAATTGTGTCTGACACTCCATGACCCCATTTGGTTTTGTTTGTTTTTGTTTTAGGGTTGTTTTTATTTATTCATTCATTCATTTATTTTTAGCAGATATTTGAGTGGTTTGCCATTTCTTTTACTAGCACATTTTATAGAAGAGAAATTGATGCAAATAGGGTTAGTGATTTGTCCTGGGTCACACAATTAGAGAGTATCTGTGGCTAGATTTTAACTCAGGAAGATGAGTCTTCCCGATTCCAAGTCCAGTGCTCTATCCACTTTGCCACCTGGAGCAGGACACCATATAAATATATGGAATCCTAATAAAGCTGTCTCTGACCCCAATATTCTAACTTCCTTATGAGCTCCACAGTCCTGATTTAACCATACAATCTGGCTTTACCCAGACTCAATATAGCCACTGCCCCTAGCTAGCCACTGCCCCCAGATCCAATTCACATATTTGAACAGGTGTGTTCTTGTACTCAACCACAAATCACATTTAGCCCAAGGCAGGACCACAATACCTAACTGTTCATCTTGTCCAGACCAGACCACAATGGCTAGTCAATCAGAAGGCAGCATGACCAGAATGTTTGATGACCAAATTATAGAAGAGATCCATCCCCTATTACCTAATGCCTTAACAAACTCCTCCTGCCTTTTTAATATTCATAATTTCTGTTTTCAGTATCATTGTACTACAAAGTTCCTTGCATTGTCTTACTAAGTTGCTGGTTCCTCTTGGAACCTAGCCCCCTTCTGAGAGGGGTCAATCCTCAATAAATGCTTGTCCTTTTATTAGAGGTAACCTGACTGAATTCTTTGAGATGGTACTATCATAATACACTATGAAATTGTAAAATATACATACATATACATATATATATGTGTGTGTGTGTGTGCAAATATAGTGCCTGCTATGTGTCAGGTACTGTGCTAAGCACTTCTTTACACATATTATCTTACATTTATGAATATTATCTCAGAGAAAGATATGGCCCTGTGAGTCATGAGATGTGGTCAGCTTATTTCATCTCTTTTATGACTCATCCATAATACTGTTACAAAGGTTTCAACTGGGCAACCTCTAAATTTCTTTCTAGCCCTAATATTCTCTAGTTCTTTGATTATGTGACTCCCAGGCAACTGACTTTTCTACAGTGCTACAGTGGATATTTCTAGTTGGAGATAGAGAATGAACACAAACAAGATAGTTCTTATAAAGACCAAATAACATAAAATAAATATGGGTCCATGAGTGTTGAAAGAATGAATAATCTGTCTGATTTGAACTCTATGATCTAAATCTGGTGTCCTAACCAAGAAATGTTCCCTGGACAAAGGGACTTCTAAAGACAGGTTTTGCAGGAAGTGAGAGATATGGATTGGCTGGTAGGAGAGGCATGTGTGTTTTCTTCCTTTTTGAGGGGGAGAGGGGCATGGAAAGGAGAGAAATCTGCCTATTTCTAGGATCAAGCCAAGAAGAAAAATCTGTTCTATTTAACCCCCAACCATGTTTTGTTTTGGTTTTTGGTTTTATGCTTTTGCTTTTTTTCCAAATTCATTTAGTTAGGCTGAATCTAAGGCAATTCTTATACCCATCTGGGATGGGGAAAGCTGTTCTGGAGCACTCCATAATTGCCCAGCAATACTGTACCATATTGCCATTCCCCAGGACCCAACAGTTTGAACTGCAGAGTACTGTGTTTGCTGAAATAGAACAGCATGACAGAATGGGCCTGTTTGGTGCCACAGTAAATCATAAAGACCATATGCCTGTGTTTGCGACCACCGTCTGCGTTCATTCAGAAATGGGCACAAATCATTGCAATGACAGCCTGGTCATGACTGCAAGACCTCATTCGGCTCTCATCATAGGCCCATCACTCCCTGGAAGTTCCTCCAAGGAATTCTCCCAGAGGGACACTTTTTACCCAGACAAGACAAATATATACGTTGTCATTTTCTATTCCTTCAACCTCGGTTCTGATGTCATTTCACAGAACATAGTTTTGACAATGTTAGTATTCAGAAGTCTGAATTTCAATCCTTTCTCGCCCACATACTCAACCACATTCTGTACTAGTGTCAGCTTAAAAAAATGACCCATTATTTTCCATGATTGTGTTAAGCTTCAATGTGGGTGGAGTTGAGTCAGAAGGATGCAGTGTGATATAAGGGGAACAGTACTCTGACTCTGACGTCGGAAGACTATGGTTCATATTGTGATTCTGCCATGATCACTAGTGGGGTGAAGCTGGGCAAGTCTTTAGTCTCTAGGCCTCTCAGTCTCTCTTCTGTAAGTGACTAAAATCAGTAAGTTCTAAGGCCCCATTCAGCTCTAATCCTCTATTGGTCTATGACTCCAGAAGGCAAAATTCAGTTAGCAGAATACAGCAAACATTTGTTAAGTGCTCACTGCATTTAGGGCACTGGGATAGGCCTTAGGAAGATTCAAACTTGAGAAAAGACATTGTGCTTACCCTGGTAAAGCTTATAGTCGGGTAGAAAATTGATTGACTTGTTTTCTAAGGGAGGCCTACAATGAAAGCGTCCTCATTTTATCCTAGTAATAGGATATCCCTCACTTTTCTGTTCTCCTCATTTATTGTTTTTGGTTTTTGTTCAGCTTCATGAACTATGTGTTTGCCTTCCTTCACAAAAATTAAATCATCCATATTTGCAAATGTATGTATCCCGTTGGATCTCTGCCACTATGGTGCTTCCATCTTCCTTAGCATTCTGTACTTCTTTTATTTTTTTGTGATTAACAGTACTTTCTAATAGGACAATAGCAACTATTTCTTCAAGTCCTCTTCCAATGAATCTATCCCATCCATAATACTTATACTAATAATAACAACCATAGCTGATATTTATATAGCAAGGCTTAAAAAGTTCTTTACATGTCCTCATTCAATCCTCACAACAGTTCCGTGATACCTACGATTATTCTCATTTTATAGATAGGTAAACTAAGGCCTAGCAAGATTAAGTAGGCTGCCCAGAGTCATGCCTCTAGTAAGAATCTAAAGCAGCATTAGAATCCACTTCTATCTGACTCCCAGTCCAATGTTTTATGCACAATATTGAAATCTCTGTTGCTCTAGAGAGATACAGGAATTCTCGCAAACCCTTGTACTTGGCATGACATGTCACATTCTCCTTTTAATTGTACTTAAATCTATTCCCCTCCACTATTATCAAATCATAAATGGTGAAGACTGTTTTATTCCCTCTCAGTGAGGAAAACAATGTTTATCTTGTTTTTTTGAATGAGGTGCTAAGCTGAAGAAATCTCACTGAGGAGGTAGCACTAGAGTTGTCTGACTATGAAGGAGGGGTAAGATGGGAATAGAGGAGTTAGGTGAGCACCAGGCCTGGAGTCAGGAAGATTCAAGTTCAAATCTGACCTCAGACTCTTACTAGCTTCTGACTCTGGGCAAGTCACTTAACCCTGTTTGCCTCAGTTTTCTCACATGTAAAATGAGCCAAAGAGAGAAATGGCAAAACACCCCTGGCATATTTGCCAAGAAAACCTCCAATGGGGTCATGATAGGAGAGGACTGAACAACATGCGAAAGGTAGGGAAATGAAGGCATTGCTCCCGGGAAAGCACAATGAGCAAAGACTTGCTTGGAATCAAGGATGAACACAGCCAGTACAGGAAAGAGTAAAGCATAATACAGAGGAAGAACTCAGATCTAGAGTCTTAAGTTCTTGGGTTAAATCTGTCAATTACCACTCGCATGTCTTTGTCCAAGTCATAGAAACCTCACTGGTCCTCAGTTCCTCATTTATAAAATGAGGGTGTTGACCTTGAAGGTCTCTTCTAGCTCTAAATCTATGTATGGTCCTAAAAGACCAGCAGAGATGGAATTAAATGTTGATGTACCAGAAGACTGAAGTTCAAGTTCGGGTTCTTCTTATGTACTACTTGCATTTAGAATTCATTTTCCTCAGCTATAATTGAAAATGTCCAGTTCAGTGATCTGAATTCCCTCCCAGCTCTAAATCTCCATGTATATTATATCATTATATCTCTATTATATGTCTGAAATTAGTGGTTGATGATCTTATAAAATTAGGATAAGATCACATTGTAGAAAGCGTAGAGCATCAGTCTAGGTTAGCTTGGGAGCTTTCTTCTGTAATTAATGAGGAATCACTGATCAAATGGATGAACAGGAATGTATCCAGGAAGATAAGGTCAGGAGAGAGAAGGGTCCAGGGCCCATCAATCTGCCCTCCACATCTCTCAAACGCACCCTGTTCTCTCCATACACATGGCTGTCAACCTAGCTCGGGCACTCTAGACTATTCAAAAGTTCTCCTTGCCTTAAGTCCCTCCCCTTTCCAATCTATCTTCCCATAGTTGCCATAGTGATTTTCCAGTACAGAAATCTGAATGTCACCTTTGGTTCAATAAACTCCAGTAGTTTCCTATTATTATTAAGATTAACTCTTCTAATAAGTATATAAAGCCCTTCATAATCTGGCTCCAATTTACCTTTCAAATCTTATTATACATTACTCCCCTTAACACATACTCCATGGGTCAAACTTTCATTTAATAACTTATACATGACCCCTCCCTCCCCATCACCTGTCTCCGTGCCTCTGCACACATTTTCCCACGTAACAAGGATGGATTCCTTCTACCTTAGAATCCCAAGTTATCTTTAAAATTCAGATTAAATGTCACTTTCTAAGTGAGACCTGCCCCAATTCCTCTGCCTCTCAAGTTACCTTACGTTTATCTTTTACATACTTAGTACACATGTTTAAGTTTACATATTCCTTTACCCCTGCTTTAATAAAATCTGAATCCTCTGATGGAAAGAAAGGTTTCTTTTGCTTTTCTTTCTTGCCTTTGTTTCCTATACCCCCTAGCCCAGTGTTTGGCACATAAAATGCACTTGGTCTAAGACTGTTGATTGATTAAACAGAAACCCCACCACAGTCATTCATTCATGTATTCATTCATTCAATGAACACAATTCCTACTACTATAGAGGAGGTTTTGTCCTAGGTGCTACAAAAAAGACAAATTATAAAAGACTTGGAGAAATTTAAGGAGAGAAAATGTCAACTCCATCTTTGACCCTGTTAACTTTTGACTCTTCACAAAAAGAATTGGAAATGGTGTCTGTGTTCCTATTCCATTTTATTGCATGTTACATATTACTTCTTTACTAGCCAATAAATTTACAATTTAAAGTAAATCCTTAACTAAGCCCCTGAAATATTCTCAGCTTCTTGACTCTTCCTGTTTAGAATCTCAACCTCCATTAAGTTGACTCGGTGGACATAGTATTGCATTCAATATTAAAAGACGAGTCCTATTTAAGATTCTGCTCTTCTTTTCCCTCCCCTACCCCATCCCCAGATGACCTGAGGGCTCTATCCTTCTCTGGACCACAGTTTCCCCTCTGTATAAAATGAGAAAATCAGATTAGTTAATTTCTAAAAATCATCTTTGATGACCAGAGTATAAATAAGTTTTACATTACATTGAGATTTTTATTATGACCAGTATTTAGCATAGTGTCTAAAACATACTAAGCACTTAATAAATATTCTGTCTATCTATCTATCCATTCATCTCAGGTAACAATAATCCTGCAGCTCTTTGATTCTTTGTGGCTAAACTCCTTGAAAACATTGGCCACAATAGGTGCCTCTACTTTCTCTCATCTTACAGTCTTCCGAACTCCTCACAATTAAACTTCTGGCCTCATCATTTAATTCAAAGTTCTCTCTTCATATTTACCAAAGATATGTTATTTGCCAAATCCTATGGTCTTTTCTCAATCCTCATTTTCCTGGATCTCTCTGCAGCCTTTGACACTCTTGATCACCATCTCCTCCTTAATACTATCCTTTACCTAGGTTTTTGGGACACTACTCTATCCTGGTTCTCTTCCCACCTATCTGACCACTCCTCAACTGACTTTCATACTACCACCTCGTGCTAAATCCAATCTATTGCCAAGGCCTATTGATTTCATCTTTGCAACATCTTTCAAATATACCCCTTTCTCTCCTCTAGCAAGCCCTAACTACCTCACATTTGGATTTTTGCAATAGCCTGTTGATGGATCTGCCTGCCTCAAGTCTCTCCATCCCAAACCATTCTCCATTCAGCCACCAAAGGATTTTTATAAAGCACAGGTCCAACTGTGTCATTCCCCCTATTCAATAAACTCCAGTAGCTCCATATCACCTCCAACATAAAATACAAAATGCTCTGCTTGGTGTCCAAAGTCCTTCATAACCAAGACCTCTTCTAGTTTTACATTTTAGTCCCATTCACCCACTTGGACTCAGCATACACATGCCAGCATGTTGACCTTGAGGCTAAAACTGAGTTGCAACATACCTTGACAAGCTCTACAGATATTCTCCTTCCCTTGATCTTGTTGCAAAAAAGAAAATATTGTATTAAAACATTTGCAAAATTTTGTTGCAAAGTGTCTGTTGAAAAACTCCGATCTAGTGACACTGACTTCTTTCTATTCACCAAAAAAAAAAGACATTATATCTCTTGGCACCAGGTATTTCCTCTGGCTGTTTCTCATTCCTCAAATGCTCTCTCTTCTCATCTTCACCTTCTGCCTTTCCTGGCTTCTTTTAAATCTCAACTAAAATCCCATCTTTTATAGAATGTTTATCACAACTTCTTTTAATTCTAGTGCCTCACTCTTAATTATTTCCTATTTTTCCTATGGGACAACAAGTTGGCACAGTGCTGGGCCTGAAGTCAAGAAGACCTGGGTTCAAATTCAACCTCAAACACTTACTAGCTGTGTGACCCTGGGCAAGTCACTTAACCCTGTTTGCCTAATTTTCCTAATTTGTAAAATGAGCTGAAGAAGGAAATGGCAAACTGCTCTAGTATCTTTGCAAAGAAAACCCCAAAAGGGTCCAGAAGAGTTGGAAATGACTGAAAATATCTAAATAATAACTATCCTGTATATATCCTGTTTGTACAGAGTTGTTTGGATATAGTCTCACTCAGGGTGGGGAATGTGGCCTTGAGGCCACATGTGGTTCTCTAGGTCCTCAAATGTGACCCTTTGACTGAATCCAAACTTCACAGAACAAAGAGTGGTGCCCTATCCCCGGTTCTCACCCATTACATTGAGAATTCCTTGAGGGTAGGAACTGTCTTTTGTCTCCCCAGAATTTAGTGTGATGCCTGGCATATAACAGGTCCTTAAAAGTGATTATTGAGTTACTGACTTGTGTGCCTTAAAATTGTTTAAAGAGTCGTTTCAAACATTGTACACAGGAACAGTTATATTATATGAGAAATGAATGTGAATGACTTAGTTATGTTCAGCAGCACAGTGATCCAAAACAATTCCAAAGGACTCATGATGAAAAATGCTATCAGTCTCCAGAGAAAGAACTGATCTCATCTAAATTTAGACCAAAGAATACTATCCTCCTCTTCCTTCCTTCCTTCCTTCCTTCCTTCCTTCCTTCCTTCCTTCCTTCCTTCCTTCCTTCCTTCCTTCCTTCATCTCCCATCTTCTCTCCCTTTCTTTCTAGTTTTCTTTCACAAAATGACTAATATAGAAATGTTTTATAGGACTGCACATGTATAACCTATATCAGATTGCTTACCATCTTAGGGAGGGGGGAAAAGGAATAGAATTTAAAACTCAAAACAAAAAAAAATGAATGTTAAAACTGTTTCCCATGTAATGGATGAAAAATAAAATATTATTTTCAAAAAGGAATTGCTCTACTACAAAAAAAAAACACACACACAACAACTGATTTTTAATATAAATTAGCTCCAGAGCTTTCTTTTTCTCCCACAGAGAAAATTCTTGTTTTTAAAATAATAATACCAATAAAAGAATGCATTTCATAATAAATGGAAGCCACATATTTTTCCTCATGAAAGAGGTCATCTACTGGTTAAGAAAGATTGTTTAGTCAAGGGAGAAATGACCATATTATATGTATAGTAAACTTTGTTTTCCCCTAAAATATATTTGATGGTGTTTTAATGTAAAAAGGGGGAAAAAACAGCAAAAAGTTTGTTTAATATTTTTAAATTACCTGAGCAGCTGAGGAGCATGAGGTTTTTTAATGAGCCATTTTATTGTTAATTATATTAAGCTCCTTGAATAATATCTCATTCATATTCCTCACCAGGGTGTAGAAGTGAGCTTGAAACAAAGTTTAGTAAATGTTTAAACACCTTTTTTTCTTGTAATATGGTCAAGGGAAAGAGAATATGTATTGGAATTTGTCAAGGCATTCATTCTTCTTCACTTTGCACTTATTTTTAACCTCAAGGACAACACGTACTGGTGTATGTATATTGGGTCCAATGCCAGACCTTTCCAGGATAGTGAAATATCTATTCATGGAGAGGGAAAGAGAAGAAGTGCAGTGAAAAGTGACATGAAGGGAAGGGGAAAGGCAGGAACAAAAGGAAATGTGAGTTAAGTTCAGCAAAAGGGTGGAAGAAAATAAAAAGGAGAAGGAAAGGAAAGACAGAAAAGGAAGGTGTAGGGAAGGGAGGGGAGGGAAGAGAAAAGCACAAGCTCTGGTAGCTCCAAACAAGTTCTGAAGGACCTGAAAATGAACTGTTTATGTATCATCTTAGAACCAGTCTAGCCAAACTTGGAAAGGCTCATCACCAGTGGTTTGGACATAAGGTTATTAAGGTTTGAGTCACATTAAGTCATCTAATAAAGCACAAGCTTTTGTTTGTGGAAGTTTGTGGAATTGTAATATTAACAAAACTCTACCCTTTGACCTAGCAATACCACTTATAGGATTACATCCCCAAGAGATCATAAAAATGGGAAAGGGTCCCACATGTACAAAAATATTTATAGCAGCCCTCTCTGTGGTGGCCAAAAACTGGAAATCAAGGGGATGCCCATCAATTGGGGAATGGCTGAACAAGTTGTGGTATATGAATGTAATGGAATACTATTGTCCTATAAGAAATGATGAACAGGAAGACTTCAGAGAGGCCTCGAAAGACTTATATGATCTGATGCTGAGTGAAAAGAGCAGAACCAGGAGAACTTTGTACACAGCAACAACCACAGTGTGTGAGGATTTTTTCCTGGTAGACTTAGAACTTCACTGCAATGTAAGGACTTAAAAAATTCCCACTGGTCTTTTTAAGGCCAAATGCCTTCCACATCCAGAGAAAGACCTATGGAATTCAATCACAGAATGTAGCAGAGTATTTTCTTTTGTATTATGTTTTGGTTTGTTATATGGTTTCTTCCATTCATTTCAATTCTTCTATGCAACATGACTATGGTGAAAATGTATTTAATAGGAATGTATATGTAGAACCTATATAAAATTGTATAAAGTCTTGGGGAGGGAGAGGGGATGTAGGGGAGAAAGGGGGGGCGGAATCTAAGTTATATGGTAGTGATTGTGGAACACTGAAAATAAATAAAATAATAAAAATAAATAAATAAAAATATGGATAAAATTCAAACTCAAGCTCAGCTTTAACCTTTGCAGTGAACTATAGAACACTGTACAAGAACAGATGACTGATATTTTTTGTGGTCACTGCTAAACAGAAGTCAGAGAATGTGGTAAAGATATATTGTACAACAAGATCAAAGAATGGACAATGTATTTCAGAACTTGTCAAGGTATGAAATCCTCCTTACTTTGGGCTTGATTTTATTTTTGAGGTCAACATTTATCCTAGGACCAAGGCCATAACTTTCTGAGATAATATAATACCTACTTTATATGCTATAGTTCCACTAAGGGTTTTGTTTTTAATCTAAGAAACATTATAATAGATAATAATCACAAAGGAGAGATGATTGGAATAAAGGTATGAAGACTTAAAGAAAACTAAACATATTTTCCATCCTTTTTACCAGCAATAAATAGCTACTGTCCATTAAAAAGTACCTCATACATTATAATCACATTTAGTGTGGGATCTTTTAATGCATTTTTCTCTCCTTCATTCAGAAGTGTTCCCTCTTAAGAAAAATAGATAATATTGGAAATGAGTGGAGGAAAGCACTTAAAAGAAAACATTTATTTATGGAGCAAGTTTATTATCCAGTATGACTGGCAATGCTCTATTTCAGAGGCTGATCATACCCACAGATGGGAAAGCACATGCACATGTATCATTTTAGACTCAGGGCTGGGATTATTATATGGAGATCATTTCATCTGTTGTATACTTTGGGGTTCTTTCCGCTTGATGAAGCAACTTCATTTAATCAATACAAAACTGCTTAAAATGATAATTGAAAAACTAAGTGGCAGTTACCCCTCCCCCTGGGACAGAGATGCAAATGCTGGGGAATTGGATGTGTTATTATCACTTGGTGACTGTGACTCCACATGGGCAGTACTGCCATGCTTGCATTAAGAATAACAAGTTTTATCCTGTCTCTATCTGTATCCACTCTCATTATTTTCCTCCTACTTATGAAGACTTTATCATTATTAGGACAGTTAAAAGAAATCTGTATTAGACAGAAGGCATGAGTGTGAGGTAATTATTTGGAGATGATCTCAAAAATTGAAAAGTTGGTAAAGAGATGCGCTGGAATAAGAAGAGTAGGATGGGGAAGATTTTCTCACATAAAAGAGGTATGTAAGGAAGAGCTTATAGAATGGGGGGCAAAAGAGTAGGTGGAAGAGTAAAGAATACACACACACACACACACTCTCTCTCTCACTCTCACTCTCTCTCAATTTACTATAGAAATCTCTCTTATCTAATATTAAAATAGAGTGGAAAGGAAATAAGACATATGGGGGTGAAGGAATGACAAAATAGAGGGCAGATTAAGGCATTCAATAGTCAGAATCAAAACAGACTTTTGAGGAACAGCAAGATAAAAAGAGAGATAAAAAGATAAAGAAAAGAAAATAGGAAGGAGAGAAATACACAGTTAATTATAATCGTAAATGTGAATGGGATGAGCTCACCCATAAAATGGAAGTGGATAGCAGAACAGATTAAAAATCAGAATTCAACAACATGTTGTTTACAAGAGACACACTTAAAACAGAAACAGGGGTCAAAATAAAGGGCTGAAACTGAAGCTATTATGTTTAAGCTGAAATTTTAAAAAACGACATGGGTGGCACTCAATTTCGGACAAAGCAAATGCAAAAAGGGATTTAATTAAAAGACATTATCAGGGAAATGACATTTTGCTTAAAGGTACTACAGTAGCAGCAAAAATTTTACCACAAATTTCTCTGATTAAGGCCTCATTTCTCAAATATATAGGGAACTGAAATAAATTTATAAAAATAACAGATATTCTCCAGTTGATGAACATGAACAGGAAGTTTTCAAACAAGGAAATCAAAGCTATCTATAATCACCTAAAAATGCTGTAAATCACAATTAATTGGAAAATTGCAAATTAAAACAGCTGTAAGGAACTACCTCACATCTATCAGAAATAAAAATTTTGGAAGGGATGAGGAAAAACAGATACACTAAAAAACTATTAGTGGAGTTGTGAATGGGTCCAAAGATTCTGAAGAACAATATGGAGTTATGGCAAAGAACTATAACTTTGACCCAGCAATACCACTACAAAAAGTAGTTGATACAACAAAGATATCAAAGAAAAAGAAATAGAATCTATATGTATAGAAATATTTATGGCAGCTCTTTTTGTAGTGGCAAAGTATTGAAATTAAGGAATGCATTTCAATTGGGGAATGACTGAACAAGATGTGGCACATGCTTGTGATGGAGTACTATTGGGCTATAAGAAATGGGGGGGGGGGGCAGTTTGTTTCAGGCAAGACCTATATGAACTAATGCAGAATAAAGTGAGAAGAATCAAGAGGTTATTGTGCACAGTAACAGCAATATTGTAATGATGATAGACTTTCAAAGACTTGGCTACTTTGATCAGTTCAATCATCCAAGACAATTCCAAAGGAGTTAGGATGAAAAAAATGCTATGCAATTCCAGAGAGAGAACCAATGATCTCTAAGTGCAAACTGAAATATAATTTTATTGCTGTCTCTTTTTTTGCAATATGACTAATATGGAAATGTTTTGCATGATTTCGTATGTATAATGGATATCATTTGCTTGTCTTCTCAGTGGGTAGAGGAGGGCATTTAGGGTTAGATGGGAGGGAGGAAAGGAGAGAATTCAGAATTCTAAATTGAAAAAAAGAATGTAAAAATAATAAATTGATTTTAATAATTAAGAACATTTTTTAGAAGTACTCATGCTGTCCTCTTCATAGAGAGGCATATGTTTTTGTTGCATATCAGAAGCACAGAATTATGAAGCTAGAATAGGTCTTAAAGATCTTAAGTGTTATGACTAGATAAAAGTTCCTTTGAGAGAAGATATAGGAGATTCTTAGTGGATTGTAATCTCAATATGAATCAATAGAGTGATTCATACTGAATGAAGGTGAAGGAGGAGGTAAAAGGAAAGGGGGAGGAGAACAAGAACAAAAACAAGAAGAACAAGAGAAAGGATGAAGGAGGGAGGGAGGGAAGGAAGGAAGAAAAAGGAAGGAAGGAAGGAAGGAAGGAAGGAAGGAAGGAAGGAAGGAAGGAAGGAAGGAAGGAAGGAAGGAAGGAAGGAAGGAAGGAAGGAAGGAAGGAAGGAAGGAAGGAAGGAAGGAAGGAAGGAAGGAGAAAAAGCGGGATGGAACCTAGGCTGCACTAAAAGAAAAATAGTACCCGATCAAGGAAGGTGATTAGCACCACTTTAATTTGCCCTAGTCAGACAATGCCTGGAGTATTATTTTTCAATTACGGATGCTGTATTTTAAGGACAAAGACAAGCTACAAAGCATCCAGAACAGGACAGCTGATAATGAATGGACTAGAGATTACGCCAAATGAGGATGTTGGTTTCAGGAACCTTTGAGAAGAAAAGTATTGGGGATGGGCTGGGTCGAAGTGTATGACAATATGCTTCAAGTATTTGAAGGGGATTGTCATGTAAAAAACTCAACAGAACTAGAAGAAGTTGGTAAAAGTTGCAGGGAAGAAGAAATTTTGCTTGATTGATAATGAGTTTTAGTCAAAAGTAGAAAGGGTTGCTCTCCTTGAAGACCTCCAATGAAGAAAATCCCACTATTCTTCAAGACAACTCATTAGACTTTTGGAAAGTTCTAATAGTTAGGAAATTTTACTTTGTTCTCTTTCCATAGAATCAAAATCTTTCTTAGCTGAATTTCCACCCCTTGTTCCTCCTTCTACATCTGGAGATAAACATAATGAATCCTTCTCTTCAAAACTTGAAAACCATTAGCTAGTCACCCTAAGTATTACCTCCAGTACACAAATCCCCAGTATTTTTCATTGATACTTTAACGTCCAGGTCAGTCCCTTAACATAATTCTTTTTCTACTCTCCTAGAGGCACTCCACTTTGTCAAAGGATTCATATTCACATAAAGCCAGGAAACCAAAAAAAAAAAAAAAATGTGCCTTTTATTAGTCTCAACCAAATAACTTGTTCATATAACTGATGCTAATGGGTAGTGGCCTCCTTTCAACCTCTTAGAACATAAAATGATGCACAGTGGTTCTGTTTTGCATTTATTTATCTGTTTATATTTTATATTCCCTTCCACCACCACTCTTCCCCAGCTCCTTGAGTAGGAAATATTTCATTTTTGACTTTATATCCCCAGGGCAAGTGGTAGGCACTTAACAAGTATTTGTCAAATTGAAATGAGACCTGATAATTGTCCTTAGGAAAGGAAGGATCAACACAAGAGCAAGTTATCACTTTGTCAATTTCAGCAAATATCATTTGGCTAAATGAACAGCACTGTAGGAGCAAAGTAACTTAATTAAATGTTAACCCTGAAGTAAAGAACAGACACATCAAGACATTAACCCCTCTATGAGGGCCTACGGTATTCATCCACAGTTAGGTGGCCAGCCAGAGAAATTTTTGCCAGAGAAATTTTTTTCAGAAATTTAGGCAGAATTTTGTTCAGATTTCATCTCTGATACATACTTGCTTTGATTCCAGTCAAGTTCTCTATCCTCTCAGTGCTCTAGGCAAGGCTTTAAGACTATAAATTGTATAGAAGGTGTTGATTTGCATCAGTACAGGAGAGTTGCTTATTCTTCAGCAAAGAGGAAAATTCCTCAGATAACTTCCCTGTACCAGTGAAATCACAGGTCTAGTCCCTATTCTTAATTCTTCCAATTCAGACTATTATATTCAAACATTATAGACAGTCTTGACAAGGATATGGAAATTAGGAGAGTCAGAACCTAGGGTGAATGTGGTTAGGATCCTGGCATTAAGTAGGAATAAAAAAAAAACTAGCTAAGAATTGCTTAAAAAAAAAAAAGGAAAGAAATGGTGAGACCTCTAACATTTTATTAAGCACTTCAATGGAATTAAGCATTAAAATAGGGGTCAATGGTAGAGCTAGGATCAGAACTCATTGTCTGACCTTGGGCAAGTCATTTTCCCCCTGCATCTCAGGGAGAAATTTGTGAAAAGAAAGGGGGTATATAAGTCCAATATCAAAAGGCCCTTTTCATGCCACATTCTAAAGTCCACGAATCAGTAGAAAATAGCTTGTTTTCTGAGTAAATATTGAGTATATGGAGTCAGCATAAATGAGGCCTCAGTAATATGTTCCTACACAGGCTGCTCCTATACAAAGGAACAATGATTTTATTATCCAAGGACATGGCTCTGTATGCATCATTTGAGAGATATCATCTGGCAGAAAATCTAGGCCCCGAGGAGATTGGAAAGAGCGATTGCTACCTTGAGGAAAATAAAACCTTTACCAATACCAGTCTCTTTGGATACCCAGTCCTCAGGGCTGACTGTCCTCCAAAGTGGAAATTAGCTTTCTGTCAAAACATGTGGTTTCTTCTGGTTTTTGTAATGAACAAATTTCCTACAATCTGCACATTCTGGACTCTCGTCCCTGACAGATGATTGGCACAGGTCTCCACTCTCTTGCCACCCAACTAGCTGCCTTTGCTTTCTTCAGCTCCTCTCCCTTGTTTTGACACTACACATAGAAAGTGCTGCGCATTCAAATCATCACCAGGTTAGTCTGATAATATGGAACATTATGGAACTGTCAAGAAAACAGAGAGAGAGGGTCTATTTTTTTTTTCTTGGCTACTGCCAACAAAAGAAGGGGAAGGAGGAAGAATGTGTTTGAGCTAAAGGAAAACTTAAGGGAAACATTAAACTGCTTGTGAGCAGAAGCACAGCTAAGCAATGACTCCACTGTGGTTATATACTTGACAAGTTATACCATTAAAGATACCAACTATTTGGGGGCTCAAATTTCATTCTCAGCAGTTTGCTCTGTTGGTTGTGATGTCAGTTGTGCTCTGATGGTTATTTCCATCGGAAACAAGGATAGTTCATATTGATTTACTCATAACCGTCTAAATTTTGGGGGAACAATCTCAAAACTCACCCAGAGTTGCATAAATAACAAGCTCTGGGTTCCTGGAATTGACCTTGTGCAACATACAGGTAACCTACCACGTATGCGATGAAGCAGCTGCCTCTCTAAGGACTTGAAACAATGAATGCTGCCTCGTAAGAGTCCCAATTTGATATACTGTGGGTTGTTTAGGCACTGAATATGGGATTGATATCCAGTTTGGTGGCTATCTATTACATGTTTTTCCTGCTAATTGTTCACTTTATAATAATAATAATAATAATAATATTAAGATAATAAAGCTACAAGAGACCTCAATGAACCATCAAACCAAGTGTCCTTTCCCAAGCTAAAGCAAATGCATTCTTCCAAAAGACATCAATGTTACAGACAATCCAATCTATACATGCACAGCATCATCTGCGAATTTCAGTCTCATCAATAAATGCCTGCTGAATATTTTAAACTAGATGTCCCAGAAAGAACACTACAAATTCAATATTTCCAAAACAGAACTTTTAGCCCAAACCTACCCTTCTGCCAAACTTCCTTATTTCAATCAGTGGCACCACCATTCTTCCTAGGTTTATAACCACAATATCATTCTCAATTTCTCACTCTCCCATATCTCACATATCCAAACTATTGTCAAATCTCACCATTTCTAACCATACAATATCTTTCACATCTAATTACTTCTCTCTACTCACCAAGCCACCAACCATTGTTCTGGCCTCATCACCTCTCAGGTAGAATATTGCAAAAAGGGTCCCAATTGACCTCCCTGCTTTATATATCTATCTCTCCATTTTAATTTACCTACCACAAGTCTTTCTTAAAAACATATCTGATCACATGAAACATTATTTTGTTACTAAATAATCTCCAGGGGTTGTCTAAGATTTGATCTCTAAGATCAAATAATAAGACCCAATTCCTCTGTTTGGCTTCTAAAGCCTTGAAAAACTAGCCCCCTATCATCTCAGTCTCATTTACTACATTCCTACATTCCAATCAAATAGGCTTTCTCTTTGGTGTTCACACACAGCACTCTTTAAACATTTGGGTTGGCCGTTCCCCATACCTAAAATATACTTCCTTTTCACTTTCACCCCATAAAACTTCTTTCCTTTAAGACACAACTCAAGCATTGCCTTCTACCTAAAGCTTTTTCTGAATCATTCTCCCCAACTGCTAATGCCCTCTTTACATAAACACATTGAATTTAACTGCCTATTATATTTGGTATTTATTCTGTATTAACTTATACACATGTTTGTTGTCTACCTCAAGAATGTAGGCCTGAGGGTAGGAACTCTTTCATTTATTGTCTGTTTCCTCAGACCCTAGCACACTGCCTGGCATAGAGCAAATACTTAAATACTTATCCAGTGATTGGTTGACTGACCAACCGACTGACTGAGTGACTGAAAAGATCCCAGAACTTATTCAGTCCAGTCCTTTCTTTTAATACAGGAGACAGCTGAACCAGTAAGAGGGGAAAAAATTTCAACAAAAAATTTATTAAATGGTAAACTTCCTATCTACACTTTGTATTTTGCAGGCCCCAGAATCATGCTCTGTACAGAAAGTCAAATATGTGTTGGATAGATGAGCAAATGAATATTTTATTTATCCTGATTTTAAAATGTAGAGGAATTTATTTTTCATGCAAGACCAACAGTAACAATCAGTAATGATGCACTAATGCCCCCACTATGCTTTAAAATAACCCTTTCTATCTCTGGGAAAATCCGGTAATTGGAAACAATTTTGAAATCGCCTTTCATTCTTCACTCTCCCTCATCCCTGTATCCAATCACTTGTTATGTCTAGCTGTTTCTCCCACTATATCACCTTTCTTATTTCCCTCCTTCTCTCTATTACAAAACCTCTGTAATAGTTCAGATCCTCACTGCCTTTTGCTTGGACTATTGTAACAACCTCCTAATCGGACTCCAATTTTGAGATTTCTCATCCATCTTCCATATGGTACCCAAAGTGATGTCCCTAAAGCACAAGTCTGACCATGCCACTCTTTTGCTCAAGATACGTGGGTGACTCTATATTGTCCGTAAGATAAAACACAACCTACTCAGACTAACATTTAAAGTCCTTCATGATCTGGCTCCAGCCTACCTTTCCATGGTTAGCTCCCATTAGACCTACTCTTAAGGGCAGCTAGATGGCACAGTAGATAGAGCTGTATGCCTGGAGTTAGGAAGACCCGAGCTCAAGTCCAGCCTCTGATTAACTGTGGCATCTTTGGCAAGTCACTCAACCTCTGCTTGCCTCAGTTTCTTTCACTACGAAATAGGGATAATAGCAGTGTCTACTTTGCAAGGTTATTGTGGGAAGCAAATGAGCTGTTTGTAGAATACTTAAAATACTGCTTTGTACATAGTCAGTGCTATATCAATACTTATGGCCTCTCATCTTCCCTCCCCCTACTTAAATATATTATACATTCTAGTCAGACTACCTCACTTGCTATTTCCTGAGGTTTACATTCTCTTAAATCTCTACTTTTACATAGGTTGTCTTCTATACCTTGAATGTACCCTCTCATCACTTTCTTACCCTAGGATCCCTAGTTTCTTCAAAGCTCAGCTCATATGCTACTTCCTACAGGAAGTCTTTTCTGATATCCCTAATTATTTATATTTTATCTTTCTTCAATGATATCCATATACATGTATATCTGCATATATATATATGTGTGTATATTTAGATTTATCATTTATATATGGGTATATATTGTATGTGTTTGTGGGGGGTGGGTAGTCACATTGTTTGAATGCCTTAAAAGCTTGCCTAAAATACTACTTTACAGAGAACTGGTGCAAGAAAGGCACTCACATGGTGGTGGAAAGTGATACAAGGACACTCTCAAGGTCTCTTTGGGATTGATTATGTGGCATGGGAGACACGGGCACAGAACCAATCAGGATGGCATGCTCTCATCAGAGAAAGTGCTGTGCTCTATGAGTAAAGCAGAATTGTAGCATCTCAAAAGAAATGTGAAATGTGCAAATTTAGAGAATCCACCCCCGATGTTCACATGGATTATTTGTGCCCGACCTGTGGTAAAGCATTCTGAGCACACATTGGTCTGATCAGCCACAGTTAGACACACTGTAACTTGACTCTCACATAGTAATGTCTTTTTGGTCCTTTTGGAGAACAAAAGACAACAATTAACCACAGTACACACACATACACACACACACACACACACACACACAGTCATTTACTTCTATCCTCACTCATTCTTTGGCCTGCCCCACCTATATACCAGCTTCCTTGACACCCTTAGAAGGACTACACACTCTGAAGTCAATTAGATGACTCATCAGTCTTTGCTGGAACTACCATATCAACAGAAGTCCCAGCCACTGATGCTCCTTTCTTTCTAGGCTCCATCTGTCCCACCTACACATTGGCTAATTTGTCCATACATATATACCCTCCATTTTATGTATTGTCTTCTCCCATTAGACAATAACTCCTTCAGAATAGGGACCATCTCATTTCCTGTTTTTTTTTTCCATCTCCAGCACTTTTCAGTGCCTGGCACATAAGTACTATATTATGTTTTAGTCATCTCTATATTATGTAATATATCCCACCAGTATTAAATAAATTCTTTAAATTCAAGAATTTTTCATTCTGTGTTCATGTTTCTAGCATCAAGCATGGTGCTCTGCATATAGTAGGTGTTTAAGAAATGTTTTTTGCTTATTAAATTTGTTTAGAAATAGAGTCCTAGTTAAGTAGAAGTATTCAGGATCCTACTTTTATTATGATATTCAGCTTCAAAAACGTAGTAGAGATAAGAAGGAGTAATGGACTTGGCACCTGATGTTCTTATTGGTCAATAACATTTCCCTCCCTGGGACTCAGTTCCCTCTTCTGTGAAATCAAGTCTTTAGAGATATAGTGAGCTCTGAGGTATCTTTGGGCTTTAAATCTTTTATGTTCTTCTTTAAGGAGAAGCATGCCTTCACATACAAACTTTAGAATCACTAATATCACTTTAGGAGATTGTGGCAGAGCTCATACTTAAGCATTTTAATGAATCTGATCTCATCAATGTGAATTTTCCTTCCACTGGAGCAGATTAAACCTCATTCACCACTTCCCAATCTACAGAACTTTTATCTGTATTCTCTGGAGGTACGGCATGCAGGAGTTGACAGAATATTAGACTTGGGAGTGAGGAAACAACGTAGTTCAATGGAAAGACCCACTCTGGAATCAGGGGACCTAGATTCAAATCCTGTAGTTAATGCTTATTATTTATATGTTGCTATTACTGTTGTTTTTCTTGCTGTACCTGTTGTTAAATAGGCAGGTAGGTAGTACTATAGCTAGAGTGCTGGACCTAGAGTTAGAAAGACACAGGTTCAAGTACTGACTCAGACACTAGGTTTAGGACCCTGACCAAGTTATTTAACTTCTATTTGCCTCAGTTTCCCCATCTACAAATGTGAAAAATAATAGTGCCTACCTTCCAAGGTTATCCCAAAAGTAAAATTAGATAACACTGTTGCTGTTGTGCTTTTCCTTTATTCTCAAAGAAGATCATGACATCAGGAAGATGATGACATGACTTGCAGCTGACTTGGATTTGAATGAGGGAGATGCAAGGTCACCAGCATCATTTTCTCCTCCAAAGCCATCCTAGGTCATCTCCAGTCATCCTAATGAATATCTGACCACTGGACGAGATGGCTCTGGAGGAGAAAGTGAGGCTGATGACCTTGCACAGTCCTTACTCACAGAAATCAAAGTCAACTACAAATCGTCATCATCTCCCAGATAATATAATTAAAACACTTTGAAAATTAAAAGTATTATACCTGTGTTAGCTATTATTTTTATTCTTATTGGTTATGTGCATCCAGGTAACCCATTTTTTGATTCTTAGTCTTCTTATCTATAAATTGATATGATAATACCTGTATTAATTATTTCACGCAGTTGTTCTAGTGCTCAAATATAAAATATGCTTATTTCTTTATAGTACCATATAAATGCTATCATTTTTATTGTTTTATTGTTTTTGAGTATAACATTGCTGACATTCCTGATGAAAATATGCAAAGGAAATGGGCAGCCTTTTATAAGATTCTCACACAAGAACAGTCACACAAGTGACTAAGAGGAATGGAAAAAAATAAATTCTTTTGCATTTATTGTTTGGATTAGCAAAAGCATTTGATTTACCAGAGTATCTTCATGAAAAATTACCATCATACATTAATTGTGGGCAAATGCCACCATAGGTAACAATTCCTCAGTGAATTCAGGTCTTCCTGAGGCCAGGTCCAGCACTGTATTTAGTGAGCAATCTAACTGGCTATCTTATATATTATCTTGCCTTCTCTTAAATTAAAGCTTAAAATTTCACCAAGACTTTTAAGATACTCTATGTATACAAACACATATATAAACATATATCTATTAGGTATAATGCAAAGTTATCCCTCATTGCTTTCAATCTGTGCTTCAGAATAGATTTCTTCTCTGTTTATCTGGTTTGCTTTTTCTATTTTTCCTAACTTCATCTTCTTAAGTATCATTTCAACTTCCAATGTGTTAATTGAATGGAGACTAAGATGTTAGGGTTTAAATGTGGTGAGTCCTCCCTCATTGATGATGAAAAAAGATTATAAACCTGTTAAAACTGAGTTGGGGGTGGGATAGGATCTATCCAAAGCATGTAAAGTCTTTCCCTTTGGGGATGGGTAGATGAGAAAAATTTTTTCCAACCGCCACGAAGGCAGTTGAAGCAACTGCTGTGGAGTGCTTAGAGTTTGATCAGGCTTTGAAGATACCAAGGTTATCCACCGCATCCTGGGTCATCACCAGTCATCTTGACTTTTGTCAGTGCCACTGGACTTCAGTGACTCTGGAAAGAGAGTGAGGCTGACGACTTGGCACAATTCTGCTTCACTTGAATCCAATTCATGTGCAACTCAAGATATCACTTATAATATCATTGATCTTCTTTGAAAACAAAAGTTGAACAACAATGACAATGAGAAACTTATTTTCTATTCCCATCTATTCACTTTCTTCCTGATAGTTTCATCTATAAATGCTCTTGGAAGGATGTGGTTGAGTTGGGTTTCATGTCAAATCTACAGACTTGGATTTGCTTTCCACTGTTTTTCATTGTTTTAGGAGATGTTCCTGCTTATAATCTTCTGTCTTTCTGCTTTATTGGGTATATAAGTTTGTATTTTAATTTGCCATTGCCCTTGGCTGCAGTGTCTCTTCATCTAACTAAAATGTCAAGTGTTTGCTAGCTCAAGTGGTTTCTAGGCTATAATGGCATCTTCACTGTAGCAACTATTTTATATCAGTTAAGCTTTTGTGGGAAATAGTGATGATCAAGGTCAACATGTTTGCCTTTTTCCCCACTTACCACATTTTCGCATTGAGTACATTTTGACTACAGCCAGGTTGAAGCTGCTGCAATTGTTCTCAGCATATTTTCTCATCTTTATCTTGTGTTCTAATTTGCTTTAGGCTTTGATCTTTGCTCATGATTCTAACCTTTCCTCTATTTAATGATCTGCCTGTGTAGATAGCAGATTCCCACATAAATATTATCAGTCATTTACTACGTCTTAAAATATAGCAACTGTCTCTTTTTTCTTCATTGCTTCCTCTCACCCTTGCTTCCTTCTTATTTCAGGGATTATTTTTGAGGGGAAAGGAGGCTATATTGTTTACTTCTCACCACTGAAGGCAGTTAGGTGGAGTGATAGATACAGTTCTGAGCTTGGCATCAAGAAATCTGAGTACAAATCTGGCTTTATTCTTGCCAGTTGTATGACCCTGGCAAAATCACTTAACCTGCCTGCCTCTGTTTCTGAAACTATAACATGAGGATAATAATAGTGCCTACCTTGTGGGTTGCTGTGAGGATCTAATGAAATATTTGTAAAGCACTTGATACCTGGCACATAGTAGGCACTTAATAAATGCTTGTTTACCTTCCTCCACACCATGTCCTCTTTGGGAAGAAAGCATTCATGAGTATACCATAGGCTTTTAGTTTCTATTGATCCTTGTACCTGAGCCATATTTTGGAATATACTGTTCATAACCCTCCTTTGTAGCACCTAATTCACTGAATATCAGTAAAGGAGATGAGTCACCTCTATACTTGGCTAGTTTGGACAGCAGATTCAGTGTGCCTCCAGGGACATACTCAAAGCTTATCCAACATGATAGAAACTGTCAGATCTCATGTTTTTGTGTTGACTCTGTTGCAGTACACCATAGAAAATAAAATGTTGGACTTGGAATTAAGGTGACCTGGATTCAAATTCTGCCTGTCACAATTACTGTGCAACCATAGGAAAGTAACACATTACTTGAACTTCAGTTTCTTTAGCTCTAAAATGAGGTTGGGGTGGACAGTAATCCTTCTCATGGTACGTTCCTCACAGAGTTGTAGTAAGTTTCAAATGAAAATGAGAATGCTCTTCATTCTGTCTAGGGGAAGAGCACTTTTCACATTTCCAAGTGCTATATAACTGTCAACTATGATTGTTATTGACATCACGTAACCCTGAGAGAAACAGCAATTGCCTCTCTGGTAAATGTGCCCACAGCTGCTAGGGAAGATTTTATAGGGTACGGCTGGTTTTTAATAATTGCATAAAGTGACTATTAAAACATAACACTGCACATTAAGACTGTTATTATACTGCTATAAAATACAGAAGATGAAATACTCCAAAATGTCATTCATTTATCACTGCCAAGGCATGTAGTCCAGAAATTCCAAGGAGAATCCACATTTCTGTTTGACCCTATCACATCACATGATATCACATTCCAGTGAAATCTTCAAAGTATACGGTAAAAGTCCAGATAAATCTGCTTAGCTCACTGTGGCTTCCTTCCTGACAGACATTTGCCCTCCATGTCTGAGTCAGGTTTTGAGAGGGAACATGGTTTGATGGAGAAATTACTGGATTTTGAGTCAGAGGACCTGGGTTTGGATCCTGCCTCTGATATTCAGCAGCTGTGCAACCCCAAGCAAGACATTTAACCTTTTTTGGACTCAATTCCCTCTGTAAAATGAGAATGTTAGACTATATTCCATGCAGAACTCCCTCTAGCTCTCAATCCTGTAACTTTAATTTTCATCTTAGTTTATTTGACATTTAACTCTGTCTGAGGAGTTCACTTTTTGTTTGTTCTACTAATACACACACACAGACATGAATGTATATATATATATGTGTGTGTGTGTGTGTGTGTGTGTGTGTGTGTGTGTGTGTACACACATACACATTTTTCCATATCTAATTTCTCCAGTACTTAACTTTGTCCTGAAGATAGCAAAATCCAATACACAAAAGGAATGGTAATCTTCACATGCCCTTTCCCCATCCTATAATGCCTTCATTCCAATATCTTTCCATAAATATCCTATTGATTTTTCAAGGCTTGTCAAGCTTCCTTTATGATGTTAGCCAGAAATGAACTCTCCCTCCACTTTTACAAAAAGTATAACACATTGTCTTAAACAAAGGGCATTATTATAAATATATTATGTGATGGCATATGTATATTATAAATATAAATATATTTATTTGCTTATGTGTCATATTTTCTCCACTAGACTCTAAGGTTCTTGAAAGAAGGAACCTTTTCTTATGGACTATTGCACCTAGTATGATATCTTGAACACAACAGGTTTCAATAAGTGTTAATGAATTGATATTTCAGCAAATGAGATAGGTTTCATGTAGGCAATAGCCTATAATCACATAAAATTGAAATACAGACGTATCACTTAAGTAGTAAGCTTGTTAATGAGAGACAGAAAATAATTTCTGCTATATTGAGATAGTACTCTTTGGAGGCGGGGTAGCAGAGAATGTTAAAAACGGAGAAGTATTTAGTGTTAGGGACTAAAATCCTAGCATACCAACAGGTTGCCATTATCACATGAGCAACTATTACTGCCATCACCACTGGCACTACCTACTATCACAATTGCAATTACAGTAATTTATTTAAGCTTAAAACTGTCCTAGTGAATCTAAAACCTAAAAAGGACTACATTTTTATCCTTAAATATTCTGTTGATTTGATTTCATAATTCCCTTGTCCTGCACAGCACTATTTTTAAAAATTAGGGTGAAATACTTTTTTAAGTATTTGGTAAAAACTTCACAATACCTCTTGATTTCTCTCATTCCAGTTGGAGACCACACTGTGCATACTCTTTGAAGGCAGGGACTATTTCTTATTTATATTTATATCTTTTCAAACACAGCAGATATTCAATAAGTATATGATGAATGACTGAGTCACCATAGTGAAAGCTCGTTAATGAATCTGTAACCAGTTTCAATATTATTTTTTTTAATCTCAACAAATGGAAGATAATATAAGAGAAGTCTCAACATGGACAGTTTTATTATAAAACTAAGTGGTCCAAAGCCAGAAGTGTTATGAGTTCCATTTTAATGAGGGATGACTTTGGGCTGTTTTAGCCTTAAAGCCTTCATGAAGGAGGTGCAACTTGTTTTTGGAGAAAGAACTCTGACATAATGCTAGTGTTCCAGGGTTCTCTGGCTGACAGCCAACTTCAAGTGCTCTGTCTTTAGGCTACCACTTGAGGGAAAGACTGAAGTGACGTATGCATTCCGGGGATGATTGGCTTCTTGCAAACAGCCACTCCTCATTCCAAAATTAGACATCAGTCACTGATACTAACACAGGGGATGCCTCAAAGGTGGCAAAAATAGCCCTGCTGCTGAGGGAATAACCCTAGCAATGTACACAGCAATGTCACTCTGCCCTCTCAATAGACCTGGGGTTGGAAAAGCCCTTAGCCTTTATCCAGGCCAGTGTCCTCATTTTACAGTTGAGGAAATTAAGAGCCAGGGAAGTAAAATGATTTGTCTAATGCCAAGCTGTTACTAATAAAGCTGGCTTGTGAACTCAGGTCCTCTAACTCCAAATGCAGGTTTTTATTTTCCACTCCACCACAGTCTCCTTCAGCTGGGTTGTATTTGTCAAATAAAATGAGACAACTAAACTTTTCAATCCTTCATTTCATCTGATCTCAAATCCACACTACTCCCAAAGTCTTTAATCACTGTACTTAGAAGAATACAAAGCTGTACAGAAAACCAGAGATGACAGGGGAGGACTACAGAACAAATAATATTAATGCTGAAGGGAACTTTTGATGATCTAATCCAATCTTCTCAGGGGAAAGGGAGGCTCAGAGAATGATTTAAATTATTTATCCAAGATCAAATGGCTAACAATTACCCACTGGAACTAGAACCCAGAAGTTGTGAGGGACTCTCAAGCCAGTACTTTCCACAGATACTACATTACTTCTACAGAAGAAAATAAAGATTTGAGACATGGTAGCAAAGCTATTTTTAGAAATATGTTTCTAATAACAGCCATCACATTGAGCTACAAGGTTTGTTTAAATTGCTGGAAAACATTCTGATACAAATTTTTGAAAACACTAATAATAGTCACCGCTGTAGACAGAGAAAGGTATATAATCCCTCAAACATATAAAAAACCATAAAATATGAAAAAGGTAAGTAAACATAATGAAAAGTTCACATTGTGATTTAGACAAGGGTTCAGCAGGCTACATATCACACAGTGGGACCTGCTCTTTCCCCACTGGCCTTCAGAAGAATTTGCAAGAGCTTCACCATATTAGGAGCAGAAATGTTTCTGACTAGCTCAATTGGTGGAAGCTTGTTATTAATGAGTTTAAGGTTATGGGTTCAAGTACCAAATAAGCTAGGTAACTTCATTCTGTTCCCCAATCTACAGTAACCCCAGCTCTCTCAACAGTGCACAAGGGCAGCTAGGTGAGAAAATTCAGGTGAGTGACTACAAATCCATCCCCATTATTGGAAAGAAATTCTGAACCAAAGTAACCTTTAGACAGTGGGCCAGCAGTATATTCTCTATGTACAAAAGAATAAAAAAGAATAGTAGTTTTTTTTCCCTCAGATTGAATTTCCAAAATGAATTTCCAACTTCTCACTCTGCTTTACGCTCCTTCAAAATTCACATGTACTTCTGAAACTTTGTAGCTTTGGTTGCCACTGGATAAGAAACTGAAAAAAATGCTCTTGTTTCATAAACTTGAGAAGAATTTAACTATATCTTCAAAGAAGAAACAAATTTTGCCCCAGTTGACATGTCTGATCCCCTAAACACAGAGTAAAACCAGACCAAACTATATTATTACTTAATTATATTTCTAAAGAGAAAATGTGAAGACTTCTCATGTGTTTGATTAATTATAAGATAAAATAATAAGGAAGTTTTAAATGAAAAACATGAACCCACAAGCTAGGGTAATCCCTCACAAAGCTAGTAAAGCCAGTCAATGGCTTACACACAAGGTAGTTGAAGTAATCCTGAGTCAACTTTTCTAGACTGAACTGAACCCAATAATGATCAGAATCATAGCTGGCTTTCATGAGGCACTTTACAATTACAAGTAACTTTATATTCATTATTTCATTGAACCTGATATGTTAGATAATGCAGATACTACAAAAGGAAACTGTGATTTCATCAATACATAGAACTCCTGATTGAGTAAAATTTCCCCTACCTATGTAGGTTGGTACCTTCTCTAGAACGTAGGGCTTTAGAGTTGCCTAGAAAACTGAAAGGTTAAATGATTTGCCCATGGTCAAAGAGCTACTTATGGCAGAGGCAGGCTAGAACTTGAACCCCAACGCTCTGGCCTTCAAGGTTTGCTCTCTATGCACTGTGCCATGCTCTCCCTTAAAAGAACTCTATGTGTGCATTCAAATAACTATGAAGCAAGCTGTAAGTTGAAAATTATATAGGTGAGATATACACTTGTTGTTTAAAGATACAACATATCTTTAAAAAGATGTAAAAGACATTAAAAAGGGCAGCTAGATGGCAAAGTAGATGGAATGCTGGGTCTAATGGCAGTAAGACTGATCTTCCTGGGTTCAAATCTGGCCTTGGACACATATTAGCTGTGTACCCCTGAGAAAGTCACTTAACTATGACCCTGAGAAAGCCACTTCACTCTGCCTTAGTTTTCCATCTGTAAATTGAGCTGGAGAAGGAAATGGCAAACCACTGCAGTATCTTTGTCAAGAAAACCCCAAATGGGGTCACAAAGAGTTGGATACAACTGAAAACAACTGGACAAAAACATACAAAAAAGAGGACATCACTTATAACTGGAAATTGTAAGAGGAAGGTTGTCACTGAGGGTCTTGAAGGAAGGGAAATATTTCAACAGGCAGATATGAGAATGGCAGCATGAGCAAAGACTTCGATAGTTTGGTTTGGTTAAATCAGAGAATATGCTAAGGGAAGAGTATGGAATAAGGTAGATTGGATCCACATTGTGGAAGGCCTTAAATGCCAAGCTAATGAGTCTGAAATGTATTCAGTACGCAAAAAAGAAACATTGAAGGGTTCTATTTTGAGCATGTATTTCTATGGTGGGATATGTACACAGAAGAAGCTAGAAACAAGGAGATAAAAATGTAAGTCCCTATCTTTAATGAACTTCTATTCTAGTGTATATTATGTTAGAAGCAAATAACAAGCTATTAGGTATAGAAGCAAATTTTTTCCCATAGAAAAGCTGACTGAAAGTTCAACAAGAAACCCCATGGCTGACGCTGACTGGTGCAGCATGTTGGATAACAAAAGGAATTGTCAAACATACCATTGAATTTTTCACACTCTGAAGCAGACGCTCATGCTGCTCTGCTATAGCCAGGGCAGCAGAGTGTACTTTCTGATAGATAGCTTCTCCATCTCTTGTTTGAAAGATAAAAAGTCCTTCCCCAGTATCGCACATCCTGTCAAAACAAAACATGCAAATTGTCTGAAATTCAAGTTACTAGGACAAGGAACCAATTCAAAGTAAATCAACATAAATTTATTAAGTGTCTATCATGGGTAGAGTACTTGTTAGGCACTGGAAGAGATAGAAATTTAAATAAGACACCCATACCTGCCCTTACAGCAGCTTAGAGTCTAGTAGTGGCAGCTAGTAGAGCAATGGGTCAATCATTGGATCTGAAGTAAGGAAGATCTGAGTTCAAACTTAAATCAGACAGGGTCAAAAATAATAGTTTGGACAGCTATTTCTCATTAAAAATAAACAGTGGGACCCATGTTCCTTGGTCCCCTTGTCAGAGCCTTGTCAGAACAGGCAGGTAAAAACATATTCACATAGGAGCACAGATTTCTCATGAGTAAATATGCATCTCGCTTTAACAGACCCCTGAGATCCCATCAAAATGAAGGTTTCATGGTTCTATCATTCTATTTAGGTAATTGTCAAACTACTTGCATCATGTACATCCAGTACTAAATGCCACTCTCATGATGTGAAAAGCATCCCCTGACTGCACATGTAGGCAGTTAAACAAGTGGTTAACTGGAGGAATTGATGACTTTTTCTGAACTAGCTTGTTCAGTGAATCCAGAATATGGGTACTTTCTCCATCAATGCAGATCTCAGCCTAGTCACACATCACTTCAATTGATTCATGTCCATTTTCCTAGGCAATAGATTTTCCATAATGTATCAATATGCTGGAGATCTTCTTTATTTTCCCCATTTTGTGGATCCCAGTACAACATTTCCTCAAGGAACCATATGCTCCTTTGGCATCCAGTGTTAAGCAAGAATAGGAATATCACCTCCATACAGGACCATTAAAAGACAAATGCAAATTTTCTTGGAGAGAATGGTGCAAAATTATAAGGAAATTAATTAGGTCCATTCCAATTACATTTTATATAATCATAAAAGAAGTAGATGATTGATGATACAATTTTCTTGCTGGCTCAATAGCTTATACTTATTTAGCATTTTGCTTTACAAAGCTCTCCACAAAATGATCTGATCATACAAAGCCCTTTCAGGGAAGTGAGGTAAGGATTTCTGTTTCACCAAAAAGGTAACTGAGACACAGAGACTTTAGGTGACTTGTCCAAGGTCATACAGACACTAAGAGATAGAGATAGGCTACAATTCCACTTCTTTCCATTCTTATGTCTAGTGTCTTCTTGACTACATCATGCTGCCTAATAATATAGCACTCTCCCTATAATAATAACAGCTAGCATCTATATAATACTTTAAGATTTGCAAAAGTACTTTATAAATATTACTTCATTTAAACTTTACAATAACACTGGGAAATGGTTGCTATTATTATCCTGTTTTATAAAGAAGCAAACTACTGTGGACAAGACAAGACAAAGGGTCAGATGTCTAGTAAATATCTAGTAAATATCAGAGGCTGATTTTGAACTCAGGTCCCTGACTCTATCCATTCTGCCATCTAGCTACCTCTTCACTCTAAGAATACATCTTTCAGCAGATAACCCCAGTTGTCCAATATCACAATAATTTGTAAATAAATGAAGAGACAAACAACTTGTCAACCTAAGAAACTGAGAACACAAATTAAGATAAATGACTTAATTCTAGAAAACAGTTATCCACACTACTCACATTTATAAGATATCTAGTCATTCATCCCTGTACTTTATTTAGTTGAACAACAGGAACAGGGTCACTGTTTTGTTGGTTTGTTCCTTAAGTGAACTCCACTTGTTTACAACAACAGAAGAACTGTCTCCATTGGAAAACATAAAAAGCTGTCATTGGCTGATTTTTTCTAGTCAGTTTTCATAAAGATTATTCTGGTCTCTTCCTATATTTCTGGTCTTCTTACTCCTTAGTCCCAAATATACACTCTGCCATCTAGCGACACTGGCCTTCCTTCTGTTCTTCATACATCTTCCTACTTAATTCATTTTTATTGGCTGTCCCCTAGGTCTGAAATTTTCTCCCTGGTCACCTCCACCTCCAGACTTCCCTTTGAATTTGAGCTAAAATTCCACCATCTGCAAGAAGTTTTTCAGGTCTTCCTTAATTCTAGTGCCTTCCCTATGAGATTATCTCCAATTTATTCTATCTATATCTTTCTTGGTACATAATTATTTGCAACATAATTGCGTTGCTTATCCCATTAGATTGTGAAGCCCCTGAGGGCCAGGGCTGTTTTTGTTTTTCTGTACATCATTAGCACTTAGTGACTGATAGGCATATGATAAATGTGTGCTGGGTTAAATGTTTTTTTGATAAGGCTTGTCTTGAAGCAAGTTTTATTTTTAAATGCTTTAATATATGTAACCATAGCAACTTAATCAAATTTTGAATTAATTCAATGGGCAAAGGTGGAATGAGAGTGAAACAGTGGATTACCCTCTAGGCAAATTATTTGCCCTCTCTGAGTCTCAGTTTCCTCATCTATAAAATGAAGAGCCTGGGCTAGCTGATTTCTCAAATGTGTTACTGGTCACCAAATTCCATGGTTTACTGCTCTAAGTTCTACAAATTGTCCAATGGTTTTTCATAGTCCACCCAATAATGTCCATTTCTCATTTGGGGAGAGATTTTAAGTCAAAACCTGTGGTGTCACTAATGTGTCTTCCACCTAAGAGACAATTCATATGTATTCCCTTTTACATTTTTCTTTTTTTTCTTTCCCTTCACGTAGTGCTTTCCTCTTGGAAATTTTCCAGGATTCAAATGGAATCCCCATTCTCCCCAATTCTCTTCTTGTAGAATGTTATTTAACACAGACATGTAAAAACAAAATCAGAGAAGACAAAGTGATGATCCTGAGACAACCCTTTCATGGCTTAACCTACATGCCACCAGTCTATTCAGATATTTGTAACAGAGGCTCTGTGTCACTATGGCAACATTTACATTTCTAATCCTTTAAAAAAGAGACAGTGCAATTTACACAAAGGTGCATTACCCTCCCCCAAACAGTGGGCTATATATTTTGGCAGATTTGCACACATCTTAAGACCCACACATTATCACAGGAAGTCACATGATCCAATTTGGCTCTTTACATATGGGACACTCCATTTTTCAAAGCATCATGTTTGAACATTTCATTTTGGTGAATTGACCCTAAGTTCTTGAAATCTATGTCAGCAAAGAGTAAGTCCTAGACTACCTTATCAAAGCTTTTAGTATGAATTGAGTGACAAACTGTATCTGTCATCTGAGGATCAGCATATCTACCTGCCAAGGCTCATCAACTTATTTGTCTATGATGCCATCAATCCTTAGCAACTGCCTTTTGCTTTCCTAGAGACAGAAGAAGAAAAAGAAATAGAGGTCCTAAGAATAGACAGTCTAAGTGCTATACTAAAAGTACAAGTCATCCAGTACTTTGGGTGGGTCTTCTATGGAGGATTTCTGGAACTGGTATCACATATGATGATTAGACATGATTGGGGGGTTATCTGTACCACTTGAGAGAGTACTCAAGCCAATGAGATCACAGACCTAAATACAATAATAACATTTTTTTTTTAAATTAGGAGTGACTCAGTAATCAACCCATATCCAAAAGAAATCTTGACTATAACATACCAAAGATATAGTTATCCAGCTACTGCTTGGAACCTACCACACCCCAAGACAGATCATTCTACCTGAGGACACTTCTGTTAGGAACTTTCTATTGTTGATTTGTTTTGTATTTTGTCTTCCTAATATTAATAAATTACCCTGTATCAATACTAAATTACCTTGGCCTCTTTGCAACTTCTATTAAAGGAATAAAGGATCCTTGCTGTACTCTCTGGGGTCAAAGACAACAAGTTTAATCCCTCTTCAAATGCCAGTCTTTCCACTCTTTGAAGATAGCCACCATGCTGCCCCTAAGTCATCTCTTGTCCAGGCTAAACATTCTCAGTTTCTTTGATCAATCCTCATGTGACACCGACTAATCCTCTTCATCATTCTAGTTTCCCTCTTTTGTGTGAATACTCTCCAGTTTATTCATATCCTTAAACTGCAGTACCCAGAACCAAAAACACAATACTCCTTATATAGTAGGACTAGGACATGATACAGAGGGACTATCATCTCCTTAGTCCTTATTCCTATATTAAGGTCTCCCTTAATGTAGCTCAGGATCACATAATCAAATGATTCATAACCTGTCATTGCATTTGGTATGTCAGATTTCTATGGTTCTTTTGTTCTTTCGTTTAATACAACCTGAATTTTCTTTGAGAAAGTTTTTCCACCTTCCCCCCAAAAAATCTTCTTTGCCACCATGGAGCCTGCATGACTCAGACCAAGAAAAGACATAGATGATAAAGCAGTTAAGTTTTGTTTTGTTTTGTTTTTGTTTTAGAGCATAGCAGATTATGTAAGTGATAGAAGACAGGTTAAAAATTGGGGAGTTCTAGTCAGGGCATAAATGCATAATAAAATTGGAGGATAATTGTGAATGTTATATTAGCTGTTGACTCTCTCCTAGCGCCAAGCATAATACTTAGCATATGTATTAGCATAATACACTGAGCATTTTTTTAATGTTGGTTGTAGGATACTACTTTGCCCCAAACTCACCAAAAACAAAAACACCTTTCTTTTCAAATGAAAGCTACTTCAGCAGTAATTAAGCTTATTAAATGAAATGCTCTCACCATTGATGATTTCTTTCTCAAGAATGGTTCCATTTATATGTTCCCAAAAATACCTTTTCATCCAGTTTTCTTGCATCTCATTTCATGACTGCTGTTTTTCATGTGTGTATTTTATTCCTTTCCTCAGATTCCTGACCTACTTGATCATTTCATTTAAAAAAACATCAAGAAAAACTGTGTGTGCAAGGATGTGGGGGAAGGGGAGGAGGAATGTTTCCCTGGCAAGGAAAGAAGGTGCATTCATGTGAATTAATTATTCTACAGAGTCTGCCAAATGCCACCTGAGGTCTTCTCTCTCAGCTTGGGAGAGAACAATCCCTCTTCCTCCCTCCTCCTCCCACTACAGAGAAAGAAATTTAAATCCACTAACTAAGGCAGTATTTGACAAGGAGACATGCTAGCTTACCCAGCAGTCAGCTATCAAATTTACAAAAGGATTTGAACTGGACACAAGCCCCTACCCTCTTACACAATCTTGTCTAGTAACGATAACCATTCCACAAGGGCTGTTGCTGCTGTTCTAGCTATTTTTCAGACAGATCTTTCTTTATCAAACGATGACAACGCCCTGAATCACAGTCTACTTTCTGTTATAGTTACTGAGACAAGATAATTTTGCTTCTCCGGCTTTTTAGGAATGAATAATAGGAGAAAGCAAACAAAAATTGCTTAAAAACGTAAATAATAAAACACAAATCACAATAGCTCCCCCTGCTATTTTCTGTCTCTAAAGGCTAAAAATTTTTTTTGGAAAATTAATTACACTTTTCAACTTCAGAGGCAATGGGCAGCAATTAATTGGGTAATTGCAATTTTATATGAGAAAAGAGCTATTTTTACCTTCCATGCCCTGAATTAATCTTTAGGGAAAAAAGAGAGAAAAGTTCAAAATTAATATGAAAACCTATAGGGGTAGTTTCAAATCCTTCATATGTGCCCTAATCCACAAAGAAAGGAATATCTCAATCATCCTGACCTAAATAGGAGTTTACTCCTAGATTATATTTTAACCTCAGGGCTAACTTTCACTCTCTCAGTCAAAATCTTTTCAATATAGAAGGTTCAAGCTGAAAGGATCTTTAGTAATCTTCAAATCCAGAGATTTTATTTTATAATATATTATTCCAGACCCAGAAAGTTGGTGTGACTTACTCAGGGTCAAACAATTACCTGATGACAGAGACAGGACTCAAAATCCAAGCGTCCTAAAGCTCAGCACAGCAGTCTTTCCAGTAGCCCATATTAACTTGTTTTTTTTTCTTTGTCTTGGCACATTGAAAATTAATAAACAAAGAGTCTAAATAGAAATAAATTTAGCATATAAAACCACAGGCACAAAAGCCACAACAAAATCATTCACGATTCACAACTAGATAGATCCTATGGCTGATATCCAAGACAGGAAATCACAACACTCCTCATGAGAGGCATCTGCATGAACTTAACCAACAATATGGTAATGAAGAAGCATTCAATAAAAGAAAGTCATGTGGAATTATGTACAGAAACAGAAGAATAGTAAGAACTCAGATTCTGGTCATCAGCTCCAAAAATTACAGAAAGTTATGCTGATGATCCTGGACTTACTATGGATCAATCCATATTCTGCAAGGAAATGGTAGAAAATGGGCAACACAGGATTCCAGGTTGTAGAATTCAACACCCACCAAATAACCAAAATGATATGATCAGGTGACCAGAAATTATATATCAGAAATTTGACTTCATCAACTGAGATGATAAATTCCTACACCACAAAAAGAGATCCTAAACTCTACTTGCAAATTCAGCAAATAAAGTATACTAGAACCAGAACAGCATTAGAAGAAGAATGGTCACCCATGACTTTCTAGAGAGAACGTTAACCCATAAAAAACTAAGATTATTTTAAAGAATATAAGAACATAACTATATTGAATACTTATAATCTATAAATCACACAGACTATAAAACTTTCAAAGTATAGAGCTACAAGAAGAAATTAAAACCATGTGCGTTTAACAAGTTAAGACATACTCTGTCATCCTGTCTGCTATTAGAATTGCCCCAAAGATATTTTTGGTGACCCCACAGAACACAAGCTAACACTATTACTTTTATTCAGTTACCAAAAAATGGCTAATTTATCAATCTGTGCAATATTCCGGAGAACGTTAAATATTTAAAAGAACATAGTGATTTGTCGCAGGAATATTTTCATATTAAATTAATTTTAAAAGATGAGAATGAGATGGCTACAATAGTAGTAATATGATAACAGTTTACATTGCCACAGCCTTTTTCCTGAAAAAAAAAAACAGCACTTTAAGTGTGAAAGTACTATTCCCATTTAACTGATAAAAAAAATTGAGGTTCGGGGCTAACATAATATTGAGCAAGTCACTTAATAATTTTGAGCCTCAATTTCCTCAATTTCATTGATCCTGTGTCATCCATATTCAAACAACTGTTTAGTGACAGAGATAGATCAAACCCACGTCTTCTGACTGTAAGTTAAGGTATTTTTGCTTATTTGTTTGATTGCCACTTCTATATTGCCTCATCTGTTGACATGAATGTATGGTTTTGAAGGAATGGGAATAACAATATGCATTCATATACAATTCCAGCTCCAAGAATTTTTAAGCAATTCTAGAAATATGTCTAAAGAATCCACTAGGAGTGGAGCCAAGATGGCAGAGTAGAAAGACAGATTTGCTTTAGCTCTCTCCACATAGTCCATGAAATGCCTGTAAAAAATGACTTTAAACAAATTCAAAGAAGCCACAAAACAACAGAGGGAAAGAGTTTTCCAGCCCAAGACAGCCTGAAAGGCTGACAAAAAAGATCTATCACACCAGGCTCAGAGCAGAGCACAGCACAGCCTAGCCTTGGCCATGTGGCACCAACAGGAATGGAACAGGCTTCAGGGAGTAGAGTCATGGGTCTCAGCTGTGGTTCCCAGATTTCTCAACCAACAAACACCAAAGATAGCTTCAGTCAGTAAGAAAGCTCTTTCCTCTCGGTGAGAGGGAGTGCCATCTGGTCCTGGCCACAGGGCCAGCAGCAGTATTCACTTTTGGAGTTCACAACCTAAAAAGCCTGAAGGAATTCAGCAGCTGATATGGGTCTCAGTTTTGAATGTTGGTCCTGGGGTGAGAAGGAATGCTGGCACGGTGGAGCTGGTGGTGAGTGTGGAGAGGGAATCCTACTTGAAGATCCAGGGCAGAAAAGAGTGCTTGTGGTTGCTCACAGGCCAGGAGAGGAATAAACTCCTCCTCCTTGATTGTGCCACCTTGGAGGAACTGAGAACTTACAGGTCCCTAAAGTATACCCTCTGCTTGACAAAAGAATAGAAAAAAAATAGGACTCCAGAAGGTTACTTTCTTGGTGAACAGGTATTTTCTTCCATCCCTTTGGATGAGGAAGAACAAAAAATACCAACAGAGGAAGACATAAAAGTAAAGGTTTCTACATCCAAAACCTCCAAAAAAATATGCAATGGTCTCAGACCATGAAGAGCTCAAAAAGAATTTTGAAAATCAAGTAAAAGAGGTGGAGGAAAAGTTGGTAAGAGAGATGAGAGCAATGCAAGAAAATCATGAAAAGAGAGTCAACAGCTTGCTAAAGGAAACCCCCCCAAAAATATGCTGATGAAAATAACACCTTTAAAAATCGGCTAACCCAAATGGCAAAAGAGGTCCAAAAAGTCAATGAGGAGAATAATCCTTTAAAAGGCACAACTGGCCAAAAGGAAAAAGAGGTTCAAAAGGTCACTGAAGAAAATAGTTCTCTAAAAATTATAATGGAGCAGATGGAAGGCTTTATGAAAAATCAAGAAATTATAAAACAAAACTAAAAGAATGAAAAAATAGAAGATAATGTGAAATATCTCACTGGAAAAACAACTGACCTGGAAAATAGATCCAGAAGGGATAATTTAAAAATTATTAATCTACCTGAAAACCATGACAAAAATAAAAAGCCTAGATATCATCTTCCAAAAAATTATCAAAGAAAACTGCCCTGATATTCTAGAACCAGAGGGTAAAATAGAAATGGAAAGAATTCACCAATCACCTCCTGATAAAGATCCCAAAAAGAAAACTCCTAGGAATATTGTAGCCTAATTCCAGATTTCCCAGGTCAAGGAGAAAATATTACAAGCAGCCATAAAGAAATAATTCAAGTATAGTGGAAATATAATCAGGATAACACAGGATTTAGCAGCTTCTACACTAAGGAATTGAAGGGCTTGGAATATATATTCCAGAGGTCAAAGGAGATAGGGTTGAAACCAAGAATCACCTAGCCAGGAAAACTGAGTATAATACTTAAGGGGAAAAAATGGAATTTCAGTGAAATAGAGGACTTCCAAGCATTCTTGTTTTAAAGACTAGTGAATAGAAAATTCGACTGTCAAAAACAAGAATCAAGAGAAACATGAAAAAGTAAACCGGAAAGAGAAGCCTTAAGGAACTCATTAAAGCTGAACTGTTTATATTCCTACATGTAAAGATGTTTTTTGTAACTCATGAGACTTTTTTCAGTATTAGGGTAGTTAGAGGATATATATATGTAGGTGTGTATGGGGTATGTATGTATGTGTATATTATATATGTGTAGACATGTATGGGGTATGTATATGTGTGTATGTTATATGTGTAGGTATGTATATATACATGGGTGTATGTGTGTATATATACATGTGTATACATACATATGTATACATATACATAGACAGAGGGCACAGGGTGAACTGAATATGAAGGGAGAATATCTAAAAAAATAAAATTAACTGTTAAATGGAATGTACTGAGTAAAAGAAAGGGGGAGGTGGGATGTAGCAAATTATCTCACATAAAAAGAGGGAAGAAAGAACTTTTACAATGGAGGGGAAGAGGGGAGTGATGAAAGGAAATAACTGACCCTTATTCTCATGGGATTTGACTTAAGGAGGGAATAACACACACTCAATTGGATAAGGAAATCTATTTTACCCATAGAAAGGAAAGGGGGAAGGGGATAGGAGAGGGGAGATAATAGAAAGGACATCAAGTTGGGGAAAGGGATAATCAGAAGCAAACACTATTGTGGGAGGACAGGTCAATGGAGAGAATGGAATAAATGAAGGGCCAGATAGGACAGAGGGAAATGTGGTAAGTCTTTTACAATATAACTATTATAGAAGTTCTTCGTATTGTTACACATGTATGACCTAAATTGAATTGCCTGTTTTCTTGATGAGGGTGGGTGGGGGGGGGGAAGGAGAGAATATGTAACTCAAAGCTTTAAGAATGATTGTTAAAATTTTTTTTAGTATGCAACTGGAAATTAAGCTATAAATAGAGGGGAAGGGGAATGGGAGAAGGGTAGGTAATAGAAGAGAGGACAGACTGCAGAAAGGAGTAGATGGGGTGCATGTTGTCCTGTGGTGGGGGTTGGGGAGAAATGAGGAGAAAATTTTGAATTCAAATTCTTGTGGAAGTGAATGTTAAGATCTGAAAACAGATAAATTATATATTAAAAACAATAATCCACTAGGAGAATATAAAAGGGGAGTTGCCCATGCTTTGGAAGGAATATTGCCATGAATTCATAGGATCATTTTGCTTTAAATGTTTCTGAAAATCGTTATTGGATGACAGACATGCTAGTTCATTGTTCATAGCTTTGGGAATTGGATTAACCATTCTGCAGAACAATTTGTGATCATAGAAGAAAAGTTACATAATGCTAAAGGTTATGAAAAGTAACCTTTAGCCCAGAGTTTCTACTACTAGAACTACTGTACCTCAAGGTGGGGCAAGAAAAAATCCACATGTATAAAAATGTTCATGTCAGTATTATTTATGATATATTAAATATGACATTATATATGATATATAAATCATATAAATGATATAAAAGGCTAGAAATATGTATAATAACTAGGGAGTGGTTGAATAAACTATGCTGTATGAATTAAATAAATTATAACTATGTCATAATAATGTGTCATATGATGAATACAATAATTCACAGAAAGACAGAAGACTTACATAGTGAATTAAAGCAGTAATGAATTAAAGCCATAATAAATAAACTCAAATAGAAACAGGGGACACTAAGCTGTATATAAAGATCCTTGAGAACTAATTATTGACTTAGAAAACTACATGCTAACATTATCTATTTTCTATTGCATTTCTTAACTTATTTTGTTAAACATTATCCAATTACATTTTAGTCTGGTATGTCTGGCTGCATTTAAGAATGTTGGAAGTCCACATTTAACATCTCTAAATTAGAGTAAACAAAACAGTGGCAAAAGAATACACAAAATGACTACAATGGTGTAAAGAAAGTCAACTTGAAGACCCAATAAAACTCTGGCAGAACACATCATCAATGGCCAATGTTGTGTTATGCAATCAATGTTTTTGGATACATCCTTCCTTTTTGTTAACCATCAGTAAACTAACTCTTTGGGAAAAACAAAATTTGTAGCACTGGATTTGTTTGGGTGTTTGGGGAATGAAGAAGAACCTATTATGTCAAAACAAAATATATCCATGCACTAAAAAAAATAAACTTCCCTGTTTTAACTGCCTACAATCAGCTGATGGATGAGAAGAAAATTACATAGTTGAAATGGAACTTCCTTGTTTTGATCACCTTCCTGGGAACAACCAAGGAAGCAAATTCCTACATTAATAAAGGAGAAATGAAACCTTTATGCTTGGAAGAGCTTGCATGATCTTATTATCCTAAGCTTCTTGATGATAACTATAAAATACATCACCATTTGATGTTCAGGCAAAGTATAAAATAATGACATTGTTACCTAGAGTATAAGTAACTCTTTCTGAGAGAGTTGGAAGTGAGTACTCAGTTGAGTGCTCATTCAATGCTTCCTGAGTAAATGAATAAGATTCAAATAATCAATCCATTCCTCTAATATTTTAATACACTTCCCCACTCAATTTCCAGCCTTAGATTTACACTCAAGCAGGCTGACATGATTTCTTGAATCATAATATAAAACCTATCCAAAGTAAATATAAATGTGGTGCAGCAGAGAGCTGACTTTGGAATCAAAATGAACTAGAATAAAATTCTGGCTTTGACCAATACTGGCTATGTGACAACGGGCAAGACATTTGATTTTTCATTACTACAAGCAATTCTTTAAAACTGTAAATTATAGGTGATTTGTCAGTAGGTATTGATAAAACACAAAGTGTTCCCTACCTTGATGAAATCACAGGTCTAGGCAAGGAAAAAAGTAATCTATTAGCACACACTTTTTTAACCTTACCACATGCAATGCAATAAAATTCTATACATCATGCTTTAATGTGGGCTGTTTTTCATGCACCCTGTATATTACTTGGGTTGCAGCCCCAATGCAGTAATTATATTTCAAAGCTAAAAGTACATTAAAGATAAAATAACTTCCCCATTTTTTAGGTCAGGAGTAGAAAAATAATTTGCTAAAATTCCATTTGTCTAATATTATTTTCAGATCCAGCTTCCCATCTTATTACTATGTAAAATAAATTTAAAAGAATCTGAAAAACATCAATATTTATAAAAGTTGGCAAACAGCACAATTTATATAAACCTCTGGCACTAACTGGGAACATGACAGATGTGATGGGGAGAAGATCTCAGGAGAGGAAGTCAAGAACAGTAGACACCTAGCTAGTCATTTTGGGCTGGACTAGATAGATACCTGTTATAATCCAACATTCCTCATTGATAGGATCACAACATCTGGGATGGAGTGTAGGGTAGAGTTTATCTAACTAAACCCTCTCATTTTATGATGAGGAAAATGAGCCTGGAAAAGTGAAATGACTTGCCCAAGGTAAGTGGCAATATCAAGGTTATCTTTTGTCCTAAGATTTCTTTCTGCTTTGACATTTTATTACATGAATTATTCTATTTATTATTGCATTAACATTAATAAATAAATATTTAATATAATACAAATGCACATATTTTAATAAATAATTTAATAAAATAATTTTAAAATAATAATGAACAATGTCCATTAATGAAAAGGGAATACTTCTGTTAATAGATATTATATATTATAAAATTATGCTTTATTGCATAAAATACATAATATTTTATACATCAAGTGACATTCCATCTCTTAGTTCTGAGCATTTTCTCTGGCTATGCTCCAGGCGTACAATACTTTTCCTCCTCCAGTCTGCCTATCGTCTTCCCTGGCTTCCTTTAAGTGCCAACTAAAATTTCATCATTTCTAGGAAGTCTTCCCCAATCACTTTTAATTCTAGTACTTTCCCTCTGTTAATTATTTTCCATTTATCTTGTTTTGTATAGGTTGTTTGCATATTGTTTTCTCCATTAGATTATAAGTTCCTTGAGGTCAGTGAATGCCTTTTGCCATCTGGAATCCAGAGAATTTAGTGCAATGCCTGTCACATAATATGCATTTAATAAATGTGTAATGATTGATTGATATTCTAAAACCTTTTTTTCAGCTTTGACATTCTATGACCCATGTTTTAAATTCTTTACCAGCTCTATCATTCTAATTTCTATACTCTTAGACCTCTTCAAAGTTTGCTGGTCTATAATTCCAAGTTTTCTCCAATAAATTCAGAAGAAAAAACAAATTAACATGACAAATTTTCCAAGGTTGCTAAGAATGCTCATTTCTGCTGGAAAGAATTTTCAATGACTGAATATGTTTTTAATCATTAATTAATAAACAATTTCAGGATCTAAAGACAAAGTTATATCACATAAAACAAACAAATTCTTGTTTATATGTAATATATTCACCAAGTATAAGAAATAAGTATTTTTGCACTATAAACAATGAAGTTTAATTTTTCTAATGCAGTGACTTTTATATACTTTGCAAAATTAATTTACACACTAATGATTTCAACTTTAGGCACTTGAGAACAAAAATATAATAAAAAGCTTTTTTGTTTATATAACCATTAGCAGGACACAAGTCTCAGAGCCTCAGTTTCCTTATCTTTAAAATGGAGATGACACCTCTAGGATATACCTCAGGGTACTGTAATGAGAATTAATTGAGAATCATAAGATGCTTTAGAAATGGGAATTTCTCCTGTCCAAGTTCATAGACATTCCTTTGCAATTTGTGAATTCTCTTTAGGACTGGAGTTTTCATGAAGACCTATGGACAAAGAAAAGTGAATCTGAACCCAAAATGGAGTCCATCACAAAAGAAATCCTTAAACTCACCTTCCTGCCTCAAATGTGAACCAAGTTGGATCTCGTCCATATCGCCGGAGGGCACTTAATGGCCAAGAGATGAGCTTGACTCTGGGATTCTGGATGTCCCAAAGACAGATATGCTCATATGTTATCTGCAAGGTACATTCCCCATGTACATCTAAGTTAGGAGATGGCATCAAATACACATTGAATCTCTCTGGGAGAAAAACAAAATGTTAGTCTAAAGTCCCTAGGAATTAAATATTGATGACATTGTAGGAATTTTGAGGCATTCAAAACAATTACAACACATTCCTCCATATGTTATTGTTAAAAGAAGGTAAATCCACCCTCCATGTCTATAATCAACATTTGCTCAAGGAAAAATAGATTTTTCTTCAATGTAAGCCTCATTCTTGACTAACATACGGATGATGCATGAATACATCCTGTCTGCTAAAATGTAATTGCATGACTAAAATCCGACTTTTTGGAATAAAAAGAAATATACATTTCCAAACTACAAAAGAAATGATGTGTGGCAACTAAAGGTAAAATCATTAAGAGCCATCAAAAATTACAACTGTGAAATTCTACTGGCAAATGGAAGTCAATTACACCTTCATCTTTGTGTTTACAATAGATGCAGGTGCACAGTAATTGGTGTTATGTCTTAATTATATCAATGCTCTATTGATCAACTTATAATTATCATAACTCCATGAATAAAACAGCAGGCAAAATTATTTTTAAAAAAATTCACCAAAGCACCATGCACTCAACAGGATTCCAGGGTGTCTGGAAACATTCCAGAAGAGTTAATGGCACCACATTTACTGATGGACTTCCTTTGACAATTTTCTGAGAAGAAACCTTTATTTATTTAATTTATAAAAAGTATTAAATTATCAAAAAAATATTTTGAAGCATTTAACTTCATGATGAGCCATCCTAGCACTCATTTCCTGCAATCAAATTATCATCCTCACCCAATATAATTAACTTTCCATTAAATAACAAAGAAATCTCCATTATTCTCAATATTGTATAGTTCAGTCAAGTAAGCACAAAAAATATAGTTACAACAGATTTCCATCGGGTTTGTTCTGCATTGATCATATTCAATCCAAAGTAATAACACAAAATATCTGATATTAGTAAAATTTTAATCCATTTTGATATTATAATAACAACAAAGACTCACAGTTATGTTATCTTTAGAATTTGAAAGATGAAGTGAGTACATTACTTCATCCGAATCTCATACTAATCATGTCAGACAGCTATCATGCTACCCCTATTTAACAGATGTGGAAAGTGAGGCTCAAAAAGGTGAATTGTTCAAGATCATATAGCTAAGTAGTATCCATTTTCAACAATTATTAGCTGTGTAACAAATCAGGCCATGCCTCAGGAGAAAAATAGTGTTATTTGAAAAAGAACTGGATTAGGACTCAAGACACTTGATTTCTACTCTGGTCTCTATCACTAACTGTGGGGTCCTAGGCAATTCGCTTCACATTTTTCTGCCTCCTTACCATCATCTATATATTTATTTTGTTTAAAAGTAAGCATTTTTTTCATTACTAGAATGTTACTAAAATTGAATTCAAGTATATTGCTAATTTCTGGTCCCGGTGAACATTTGGTTGGAAACTTTCAAAACATTAGTAAATTCGGTATTTCTTTTACATACCACTCTGCTCTCTTTCTACACCAGTAGCCAACAGGTCAGGCTCTCCAAGGCTGATATCGTTGATACGAGTTCCCAAGCATTCCATCTGCAGCACTTTACACCACTCATCTGCCTCAAGCTCTGTATAAATGCCCAGAAAAATCTGCATGTAAGTATATGGCACACTTATATGGCAAAAATCAATAACCCTATACTTTATAGGCACTGCTAAATCAGACACACCTGAGTCACAAGCAAAGGTCTTGGAGGTATCATCGTTGAAATAAATCCCAATAGCATGTTTCTTTGTGCTTTTGGGCAATCGTAATATGTTCTTAACATTGTTAAGCTCTGTGACCTGAAAAAGAGCAATTAGAAGTTTCAGTTACACTTCCTGTATTAAGCCATATAATGGCAGAGAGCAAAAAAGAAAATCTGTCTATTATCGTATCTAACAAAAAAATAGCTGCTATTCATAGAATGCTTTGAGATTTACCAAATGTTTCTTCACCACATTGCCCCTGAATAGTAGGCACGAGTATTTATTAGTGTTGTTATTTTTATTATTATTATTTTCTGAATTAATTTACTCAGTGAGTGTTAGATGTAGGTTTCAAACATAGATCTCTTATGACCATACCCTCCACCCTCTCCAACATTTTTTTCTTCCATACAATGATGAATCTCCAAATGAAAGCAACTCAACTGGAAACTATGACTTTAAAAGCTCTGAATTTTGGGTTTCAACTGAACGCTTGTTTAAGAGGTGGTGGAAAAGATTTCAGCAGTTTCTTGCTTTTAATTCTAAAGGCTTTCAAACTGTTTTAAGCTTAGGTGCCTCATAATCATGGTGTAACAGCAACTGAAACTGAGGGACTGGTACTAATGCCCATTTTATCACACCATATTATCTGACTTAGAGACAATCCCCTCTCATCCCTTGGTCTTAGTTTTCTTTTCCCGAAAAATCAGGCATTGGACCAGATCATTTCTAAATTCCTTTTCCATTTTAATTACTGCTAGGACTGTTTAGAGTGAAGAAAAAAGCATTTATTAAGCACGTACTCCATATCAAACACTATTTTAGATACCAGAGAAGAAAAATCTTGAGACAGGATTTCAAATATTCCTCATTTATACCCATAAAAACTTTCATAGCCCAGAGCTTCCAAACCATGAGCATATATCTACTCCAGTTTTTTTTGAGATCGTTCCCCCTCTGCTTATGTTATCCTTGATAGAATTGGTTAACTTTCATCCTATGCTTCATCAAAGTTCTCCAAATATTTTAGATCTTATTATACAATAGTCCATTAAAGGTTGAAATAAAATTATTTTGAAACATATGATCTCTTCCATTTAGGGTAAAATGAAAGAAAGCCATATACCAATGCCTGAAATTCAGAAAAAAACTGGATGAGTCAGAATCCAATTATGTGCGTTGTAAACTAATCATAATGTCAGTCAATTAAACATTCATCCTACAACACCCCTACATACACACACACACACACACACACACACACACATACAACTGAAACTTAAAGAAATGACAAAGTCCTGAGCTTTTATTGTTCTAAGAGAGCTTTGACATGTTAAACTCAATTCTATTCAATATATATTTATTGCCAGTCGATGGCCTCCATTCCCAATCTCCAAGTAACTCACAAAAACAGCCTTTATAGCTCACCAATATTATCCTGTAATATGGAAACTTCTCTTAATAGATTCCCTCTCCAAGTTCTAATGCAAGGTTTCATGTGTGTGTGTGTGTGTGTGCGTGTGTGTGTGTGAATAATGAACCCATTTGACAATCTGATGAAGTCTATGGTTTCCATCTCAGAATAAAGTTTTTAAGCACATAGGATTGAAAGAAAACCAGTTATATTAAGATACAATTTTCAAAAAACATTTGGAAAGTTCATGGACTCTCAGGTTAAGAACCTATAATCTAACCTGTAACTCTGTAATCCAGTCAATTGTTTCTAATCAAACTTTTTCTAGTAACTGAGCATTTTGAACAATACTACTGATCTTGTTTTCCCACATTGACGCTAAAATGGCTAAAGTCTTCCTCACACTACAATACTTTCATGATGTGATTAAGATGACAAATTAAGAGAACACAGTAGTAAGGAACACTCTTCAGGTGACTTAATGGGGAAAGGAAATAATGTATGATGCTTTTGGAAGACAGTATTTTAATAGCAGGCAACGACTGTATCTGTGAAAGTCTGTGAATACATAACAATGGACAAAGACTCAAAAAGCTATTAATATAAATTATGCTCCCATACCGTTGCAATCCTCAAAATGAAAACACATAGAAGAATCTTACCTAATAAAAACTAAGCAGAAACGTGAAAATCTGTCTGTTCCAAACCCAAGCTAGAGTTTTCTCCAAGTATAACAGTCAGTGCTAATGAGTTGTCTCAGGTCATCAGTTCATTTTACACAAAGCCCTTGTTCCAGTCAGAAACTATTTTTATATTCATTTTAGAGTGGAAAATGGTTCCCACACATTCAAAGGTAACTTTTGAAGCTAAAATTGCACACAAGAATTTTCATTTTAATATTATTTCAACATTATAGATCACCTAAGTTTGATTTTAAATTCTATACTGACAATATTTACATATGACATGACATACTGGAGGATGATAAATCAATTTTGAAATGATATTAATAATTTTATTCATTAATAGTTTCTTAGAAAAATAATGTTAAATTAAACATAAGAATATCTTATCTGCTTTCAACATTTTTTAAAATCTAGGTTATTACATTTTGTTATCACATTATATATTTATAAATTCTTAGTCAATGTGTATTTTTTCTACTTTGTCAGTGAGTCACTTCATACAAGTATCTCCACAGGTTCTGGACAGTTCTTTACATTTGTCATATTTTTTTTTTTTTTTGCAAAACACACTTCCGTTTTAATCATGCTGTGAATGAAAATACAAAAAAATGAAAACACAAGAAAAATAAAGAAAGTAAAATGCCAGTATGCTCTAAACTGTATTTAGATTCCATCAATTCTTTCTCTGGAGGTGGATGGCATTTTGCATCCTAGGTCCTTCAGAATTGTGTTGGATTGTTGTATTGCTGGGAATCACTGTTACTCACAGTCGACCAAGCTACAATGTTGCTGTTATTGTGAACAATGTTCTCCCAGTTCTGCTCATGTCACTTTGCATCAGTTCATGTAAGTTTCTAGGTTTCTCTGAAAGCATCCTGCACATCATTTCTTATAGCACTATAGCATTCCATCACAGTCATACACCACATTCAGTTATGGTTCTTAAAAGGGAGCAAAGGTAATGTCATTATGTTCATGGGTAAGATACATCTTCTCAGAAAACTAAGGACACTTTCCCTCTGAATACAGTCACTGATGACCTAAATGTAGGAAGTATGTTCTGTCTCACTCTCTCAGAGGGAGACATCTTCCCTGTCAGGATGTTTAGGATACACCTGAGGATTGATGGGTCTCTCCAATACTTAGCTACCACTGGCTGTATTTCCCCTATTGTTAACTACCAGTGACTAGTTCCATTTAACATCCATTTGTCACATTTCTTACAGCACAATATTATTCCACTGTATTGCTCTAATCCAATTCATCCAGTCCAACAAGCATCCATTAAGAACCTAAGATGTGCAAGGTTGGTGTCAAGACCCAAGGATATAGACAAGATGAAAATAGTCTCTACCTGCAAGAAACTTAACATTGCATTAGGGCAATATGTCATGTTAAAAAAGAAGCAATCAAATGATATTTTGAAGAGGATGGGGCACAATTTAGTAAGCTATGAACTTAATTATAAATGTATATTATTGCACATAAGGGATGTTTCTACATTTTTATTACATATAATGCTATTATGAATAATGTTATACATATAAGATTTTTTTTCTCCTTTCTGATATAATTCTAGTCATGGAATCACTGAATTGAAGTATATGATAAGTTTTGTAACCTTGATGGCATGCTGACAGAATGTATCCAAAGAGTTTGTATATATTAATAGCTCTATATAGCATGGTTTTTCATAGAAAATAAAGAACACTTTAAGTTTATCTTTAGCTTCTATTCATGGCTCATCTTCATATCCCAGGTTAAACTTAAATTTTTTAATACCAATAAATCAATAAGCATTTATTAAGTACCTAATATGTGCCAGGTACTGTGCTAAATGCTAGGGATAAAAAAAAACAGGTAAAAGACATTCCCTGCTCTCAAGAAGTTTAGAATCAAATAGGGGGGACAACATGCAAACTAATATACGTGTGTGTATGTATGTATGTATGTGTGTGTGTTCGTCCTTCATTGCCAAAGAAGACCAGGCCATCAGAGAAATAATGACATGATTTGCACTTGACTTTGTTTTGAGTGAGGGAGGGCTGTGCAGATCACCAGCCTCACTTCTCCTACAGAGCCATCTGAATCCAGTGACCAGACATTCATTAGGATGACTGGAGATGACCCAGGATGAGGCAATTGGGGTTAAGTGACTTGCTCAAGATCACACAGCTAGTGAGTGTCAAGTATCTGAGGTGACATTTGAACTCAGGTTCTTCTGACTCATGCACTGATGCTCTATCCACTGCACCACCTAGCTGCCCCTAATAAATATATCTATATCTATATATATAGATATATGCAAAACAAGCCATATACAGAATGAATAGGAAGTATTTTTTTATTTTATTCTGAACTTAAGAAAGCATTTCCATAACACAGTAGAATAGAGAAAAAGATGATAGTACATGAAAATACAATTTTATTTTATAAAATAGAAGTAACCGATACTAAGAGGGGTTAGAGAAGGCTCCCTGCAGAAGGCATGATTTCATTTGGGACTTCAAGGAAAGCAGGGAGGTAAGCAGGCTGACTAGAGGAGGGAAAGCATCCTATGCATGGGGCGCAGCCAGGGAAAAATCCAGAGCTAAGAGGCAAGTGGTTTTCTCTATCTGAAGAAAGAGATTCATCAGTTACAGAAAACAAAGAGCATTTGAACTCCCCCCTGAGGTTCTCTCTTCTTTCCCTCTTCTCTACTCAACAACACCTTGTATGGCTCAGACATAAATTTCAGTACACATGGTAAGGGTCAAATGATCATGTACGTAAAGACTGAAGAGATCAAATTCCCCGCATTTTATATAGGAGGAAACTGAGACCCAGGGAAGCTTAGTGACTTGCTCAGGATCACAAAGGAAGTCAAGCATCAGAGTTGAAATTTGAACACAGATCCTTTGAATCCAAAGTCAGTAGATTTTTGACTTTGTTGGGTTTTTTTTCCCCACTCTACTATGCTTTAGAAGTATGAAGGTCACAGCCTTTAACATATAATTCTTGAACCATATTTCCTATAACTAGGCAAGAATTTGCCCTAAAGTATTCTATCTTTAGTTGCCAAGATGTCAGCTCAGACTTATAGGGTAATTTCTTCAAGATGCCATGTGCAAAATGGATCATTAATTAAAGGTAGGCTAATAAAGTTGAACCTCCCCAAGACAACTTCTTGGGTTAAGAGATTCCAATATAGCTGGCCATTTATAGAGGTCTAAGCTGCAGACGGATTATTTAGGACACTAAATTTTCCTCTATAAATTGAGTTGGCACATTGATCATAATATCAAGTAATCTGTTATAATATCAAGCAATCAAGTAATCATAATATCGAGTAAATTGAGAGGCTGCCCAGAGTACTATCAATGGTTTCTGAAAAGTGATGTAAAACATGTTTGAGGACATAAGTGACTAGAAGCAGGTAGGTGACACAGAGCACTAGACTTGGAGTCAGAAAGGCCTAACTTCAAATCCAGATTCAAATATTTACTACATAGGTGACCTGGACAAATTATGTGACCTTCATCTGTCTCAGTTTCCTCATATTAAAAATGAGGAAAAGAAAAATAATAACACCTACCTCTCAGGGTTGTTTTGAGAATAAATGAGGTAGTATCTGTAAAGCACTTTGGAAACCTTGAAGTGCTGTATAAATGCTAGATATTATTATGAGATTTTATTAGAAAAATAGATGTAGATCAGTCACATAACAAGAGCAAGGGATAACTGGTAGACAGTCAAATGGTGCATTGGTCTATGAAATATTATATAACACGGGGGAACACACATATACATAACTGCACTGAACAAACACTTTATGGAAATTTTATGGAAAGACACAGACAAAAATCACACAAAATGAAGAAACATAAAGGGGTTTTCATTGGCAATACCATATGTATATATATATATATATATATATATATATATATATATATATATATATACACCATATGTATATGTATATATGTGTGTATATATACACATGTGTATGTATATATATACATATATATGTGCGTGTATATATCTATATATAGATTACATATGTACACATATACTGTGGGGCAGGGACTTACTGTTTTCTAAGGTTCATTTAAGTTTTAAATCATATTATCTTATTGTCCCAGAGAGTGGTTTTAATTGAGATCTAGTTCCTCACAGCCCTCTAAGGGAGTTAGGAAACTATCATTATTCTATTATTATTCTCAGTGAGGAGTCTATGAATTATAAAGCAATCAGCTTAAATTTAATTTCTGGCAGAATTCTAGAATCATTTTCAAGGGGATGGTTTGTGGGCACCTAGAAAGGGAAGCAATGATGAAAAGTCAGCATGATTTCAAGAATAGGTCATGGCAGACACAGTTTATTTTCTTTTTTCACACTTTAACTATGATGATCAATCGGAAGAATGTTATAGATATAGAACGCTTTAATGTCAACAAAACATTTCACAAAGTTTCTCATGTTATATATATATATATATATATATATGAATATGTTGGAGAGATATGATAGTACTCTAAAATGGCTTTAAAACTGATCAGATAATCAGATGCAAAAAGTAGTGATTAAAAGTCAAGGATGATTTGTAGGGAGGTCTCTAGAGCAATATCCCAGGGATCTGTCCTTGGTCCTACTCTGTTCAAGCTATTTGTCAGTGAATTGAATAAAAACACAGATGCCATTCTAGTCAAATGTGCAGATAACACAGTAGTCAGAAGGCTTGTTTGTTTGTTTGTTTTTAACATACTAGATAACTGGGCTTAGCTCCAAATAGAATTCAAAAAACTAGAACAATGGGCAAAAATAATATGAACAATAAGGACAAAACAAATAGTCTATAGTTGGTTTCTAAAAAACAGCTTCATAAATACAAAGCTGAGGAAGCATAGCTAGGGAACAGTTTCAATTGTAAAAGACATGGAGATTTTAACTGAATGAAATCTCAAAATACATCAACAGCATAACATGATAGCTAAGAATATTTAATGCTTTCCTACATTGCATTGGAAGAGATACTGTGACCAAGATGAGTAGCATTAGTTGCATATTATTCTACTGTGGTTAGGCCACATCTGTAATACTATGTTCAATTCTCAAAAAAGCCAGCTACAGAATAACCAGGAGCAAGTGACTAAGATTGTGAAAAGACAAGAGGATATATGTCATCCCAGTATTTGTTGAAAGAATTTTTTGATATTTTACCTGGAGAAGAGAAAATTTAAGGAAAATATGATAACTATCTTCTATTATTCAAAGGGTTGTCACATGAAAGAATCACCAAACTCATTCTACTTGATTCAGAAGGTAAGCAATAGAAGCTACAGAGAGGCAGATTTAGATTTGATATAAGGGAAAGTTTTGAAGCAAGTAGGGCTATTCAAGAATGGAATGAGAAATAGGTTGCCCCTCAATAGTGGTCCTCAAACAGAGATTGGATGATGATTTGATGGAAATCCTATAGAAGGAATATTTGTTTAGGTATAAGGTAAACTAGATGATCTTGTATATTAGCTGTTATATTCAACGATACCAATTAAAGTGATCTTTCCCATTCACTACATTTGATTCTCTGTGTGGACACAAATAAAATATTTGTCAGTTATGAAGTAAACAGCCTCAGTCAACCTGGCATTTTTGTTACCTGAAACACAAAAATATAAACCAGTCATCCTCATTCTATTTAGTCCAAAGTAGCTTCATTTAACATAAGGATCATCCATCAATAATCATTTATTAAGTTCCTACTCTGTGCCATACTGTAGGGATATAGAGGCAAAAATGCAACACTCCTTGCCTCAGGGAACTCACTTTCTACTGTTAGAAACAACATGTGCACATATTAGTAATGATAAGATGTTGAGATCAGAAAAGACTTCATGAAGTGGATCTTAAGATGAGCTTTGAAGGAAGCTAGGAATCATTAAAGTTAAAGGTAATGAAAAATGTACATCCAGGCATAAGACAGATTGTACAATGGTATGGATATGGGAGGAGTGTTGTATATGAGGATCAAGAAGGTAAACCAGTTTCAGTGGACCATGGGATTTGTAAAGAAATGTGATGTATAATAAGATTGGAAAGGCAGGTGAAAGACAGATGTGAATGGTCTTTAATGTCAAACATCACAGCATATATTTTATCCTACAAAGAACAGGGAGTCACTGGAGTTTTTTGAGCAGGAAAATAACAAATCAATTTTGTAATTTCATGTAGGATAGATTGGAGAGGAGAGATCTGAGGCAGAGAAAAGAATAAGGAGGCTATTACAATCTTAGAAGGAGGTAATAAAGGCCAAAAGGGGGAAGAGAATTGAACTAGATAATACCCTTCAGGAGACAGTCATTCATTCATTCATTAATACAACACCCACACTTATTATAGGTCTAAATTTTGTCAAGGAGTATGTTCAGTCCCAGGGATACAAATGTATATAAAATAGCAATGGAATTTAGAAATCAAGTTTGTGTGTGGGAGTGAGGGAGGAATGAGAAAATCTGGACAGAAATAATGAAAATTCAAAGAAGAGTTAAGGGTAAGGAAGATACATGAGTCAATAAAGTGCATAAAAATTCTGAGGAAAAAGAGAAAGAGATCACAGGGAAGGAGGAAGAGATAAGGTTCAAATTTCTCAAGGACATCTGGTCCTGTCTCTAATCTCTGCTATAAATCCCTATAAGTTTCAAAAGATTTGAAACTTTTTCCTGTGTCCTACTAGCAGATGACTCCCTGGAACTGGGGTCTGCACGGCTATAGATAGAAATATACCAAAGAATTTACTTGTTCTCATTCAGATATAACTTAGAAGTTTTTGAGTGGTTTTCTAAAAATGTTTTCACTGGTAATATCAGGTAATATATTAGCCTAGAAATGTACCAATCCTAAAGACTGAGCTCTAGTCCTTTAATTGATTCTTGTCAAATAGTTGTCATTTTCTGAAGTTCCATTGAACTTCTCAAAAGTAATCGCTCCCACAGTCATCCATCTCTACAAAATAGCTCTGTATAACTGAAAACAGAGGATGTGTGTTTAATTCTCTTACTAGCTATGTGATCTGGAGAAATATATTTGACCTCTCAGCCTCTGCTAACTCTTCTGCAAAATAAAGATGGTGGACAACATGGTCTCTTGCAACTCTATATCCTCTTATTCAAATTCCCACGTTGTTCAAGTCTTATCTTTAAATATGATGCCATGCAGATCACTGAACTTCTCAGGACATAAAATGATCCCTCATCTACAAAATGGAGATGTTAAGCTATTATTTCCTCATTTGGTCCATTGGGCCTATCAACTAAAAGGGCTTTGAATATGTGCTTCCAAGAGACGGTACGTCTGTTGCACAAAGAACAGCCTAATTTAGAGAAATATGTGGAGATTCTAGATACGTTCAATAAACAATTAATGAACTAAAAAATAATTATTTATTAGGTACCAACTATGTACCAGAAATCATGATAGATACTGGAAATGCAAACAGTAAGTGTGCGTGTGTTTCTGTGAGTGTGTATGCACATGAATGTGCATGTGTATATATTCCCTCCAGGAACTTCTATACTAAGACTACCAATTTTGATACACAATGACATTTTCAGACATATAAATCTTGATGACTATTTACTAAATGCTAGAGAGACTTAATTAGTGGAGGATGTACTCACATTGAAGAAATCATAGCTCATTAGAGTATTAAAGTACTATTCTTTTGCAAAATGAGGAGATTGAATTATATAATCTTTAAGGGTCTTTACAATTCTAAAATCTGTGATTTTGTGTATTCATCCTTTTTGAAAGGTATAGGAAAGTGTAATGACCAATTAGGAAAAACAAATTCTGTTACTCATTTTCCACTTTTGACAAGAGCTACTCTTGGATCTGTTGACTGGACCATTTCAGATAGATAGATAGATAGATAGATAGATAGATAGATAGATAGATAGATAGATAGATAGATAGATAGCATATACATTTATATACATAAGCGTTCATGTGGTATATTTGTGTACATATATGTATGGATGTACATATATGTATACAGGTGTGTGTATATTACTGTCCCAAGAACATTTAAACCATTTTCCTAAGCATCCCCTTTTTAACAAAGGCTTGTGTGCAGATGGTGGAAATGTCTTGGCTTGCATTTCCTTTTATCTCATTGTATTTTTAATTTTTTTCAATTAACAAAAGGTTACTTTTCTCTACCTCCAATTCTTTTCCCAACCATGAAAAAAAAAAAGAAAAACAAAACCCTCACAACAAATATACATGGTCAAACAAAACAAATTCCACATTGACCATGCCTGAAAAATATAGTTTATTCTCCACCCTGAGTCCATCACCTCTCTGTCAGGAAGCAGGTAGCATGTTCCATTACTGGTCTTCTGGAATCATGGTTGGTCATTGCACTGATCAGAGTTTTTAAAGATTTCAAAGTTGTTTGCTTTTATAGTGTTGTTATTGATAAACTGTTCTTCTTCTGGTCACTTCTCTATCATTTCACACAAGACTTCTCAAGTTTCACAGAAACTGTCATTTTCATCATTCTTACAGTAAAATAGTATTCCATTGTATTCACATACTTTAATTTGTTCAGCCATTCCTCAAACAATAGGTATCTTATTAGTTTGTGATTCGTTGTTCCTACAAAAAGAGTACTAGCTTCCATTTGTTTGATTAATGATGGGAACTGACAGAGAGTGAACACTATCTTTGGCATGCTTTTTGGAACCTATGCACAGGAAGGAAAAGTAGGATTGTGTGGAGATCATTCTGAGCAAAAAAAATTGAATTCACTTTTTCTATGATGTGCTTAAATGTTTTCCTTTATGAGACACTTCATTACTCTTCCTAGTTAAAAAAAATGAAGCTTCGGATTGAGGTTTACCTCTTGCTCCCTCTTAATCTTGCCTATGATACATTTTCACTGGAATTTCAAATAGATTCTATATACTGCTTTACAACTAGAAGGAGACTTGGACAAGAAAAATGAAAATATGAAAACAGAAGCACTATACAATAATGACTCCATATGAAAGAGAGTACATTAGAATTTAGAGAAAATAAGATGGAAACAATCATTTTTCTTTCTTTTAAGATCCAGTTTAGGACCCATTTCAACAATAAATCCTTCTTCTACTATTCTAGCCTACACTGACCACCCAAATTCTACCTCCCAGAACAAAAAAGGAGTAGAGGTGTCTTAGAAATTATTTAAACCAAATGGACTCATTTTAAACTTGGCAAAAACTGAGACTCAGACTGGGAAGTAGCTCACACAATGTTAGCTAGAAGCAGAGTCAGAACTAGCCTTCCTGATCTCCTAACCTCCTATCCAGTATCCTTTGCCATGGCTCATGAAAACTCCCATATAAACATCTGAGGCTGGGACTTCATGTTTACTTCTATTTGCAGAGCTATATACATAGGTTTCCATGAATTAATGCCATGAATCATTTTGTCAGTATGAATAAGCCATAATATAATCAGATCCAGCTTTAATATCCATTGAATTTAAGAAGGAATGGTACATCATTTTCCTTCATATACATCCTTTAATCATTACGCTGAGTTCTATTTTTCTAATTCTCAATTTCAGACAAAATTTCTTAAGATTACAATTCTTTAAAAGAAGACATTTCTCATTATGTTTAATAAATCTTTTTATTTGATATCCAATTAGGAATTCCCAAAATGTCTGCCAAATTATTTTAGCTGTTTAAAGTCATGCACGAGACAGCTAATTCATAATAAATGATAGTATTCATTAAAATAAATGTTTAACTGCCAATATTTAATGAAGTAGCCATACTTAAGTAGCCATACTTAAAAAGTTTATTTGCTACTGATATAGTTTTACATTAACAACTTGAAAAACAATTACAAATTACACAGTTCAATTTTCCAATGGATCATTTTCTAACTAGACAGAGAGACTGTTTGAATTACTCTGGGTGTTTCAAGGAAAGATTAATACAATCGGATTAAAAGGCAGATTCCCTTGAGGATTTGATATATTCCTGTCAGATTTATGTAATTAGTTGGTATTGTGTTGGAATATTAATTCTGTCTCTGGTACACAACAAAGTCAAAAGTCATTTAAAGAAACAAGAATTTGATGCCCAATTTTTTTCCTCTCTTTTTGCTTATGGTAATTTACAGATGATGATTTATTTATGTTTACCAAATGAAAACAAGATTGCTACCTAAAAGGCAATTTTCTGCCTTACTTTTGTAGTCTGTAGCTTAATTATTTTTTCCCTTTATGGGACTGAATGAATTAAGTGAGCAATTCACTTTGTGTATACTAATTACAATGCTCTGTAGAAGCTCCAGATTATTTCATTCTAAAAAAAATTAGCCATCATCCTCAAAATGCAGACCATAAACTGCTTAAAATTCTGAATTATGTTTAGAAAAAGGGAAGCAAGGTTATAAATTATGGAAGAGACTCATTTACTGGCCAACAGTTACTTATCCCATAACCATTAATAAAGTTACTAATTGATATTAATTTTATCTACTGAAATTTTTTAAAGAAATTTTAATATAGGTACATGGTGAAGTGGATAGTGTTGGACATGGAGTTCGAATCTAGCCCCAGATATTTCCTAGGTCTATGTGACATTGGGCAAGTTACTTGATCTTTCTCAGCCTCAGTTTCCTCATGTGTAGCATCTAATTCACAGAATTACTGTGAGGACTTCAAGAAATAATATATTTAAAAGTGCTTTGCAAACCTTAAAGCACTATGTAAATGTTAATCTATTATTATTAATATGCCATGAAATTTAAGGTCTAAAAAAGATAAACCTTAAGATCGTACGTGCATTAAATATTTCCCAACACTTCTGTATACTTTAGTATAAAATTAAACAAAAACTGTGGGAGGACAGGATCTATGATTTCATCAATATAACATAGCCATTATGGAAGTTCCTAGGACTCAAGCAGATCAACAATCTATCTGTAACTTGTTTTCTTAGAGAATTGGCTAAGGGGCTGAGTTAAAGAGTTTACATATGGTCATATGGTTAGGATGTATGAGAGGCTGCACTTGAACTCAAAGCTTCTTCCATATTCCAAAGTTACTTCTCCATCAACACCACAGTTCTTCTCAATTTGTTGGGGTTTTTTTTTTTACCTTTTCCTTTCATCTGTCTAGATAGAACTGAAACAGACAAAGTTTAATTCAATGAGATAGGGATTATGCAAAAAAAAAAAGCTGAAGAAACTTGGTCAGACATGGCCCATTAGTAGTTGCAAACCTGCTCCCAGACTGTAAAAATTGCATTACAAATTCAAAGAAAAAAATGAATAAGATCAATACACTTTTCAAAAGTATCTCTACAATAGTAATGCAATAGATAGATGTAAAAGAGAGCCAGTCAAGCAAACGATTCCTTAAATTATACCATGTCAAATCAAATTAGAATGATTTTCAAGATTTTATCATTTATTTTATAGACAAAAAACTCAAGACCTGGGAAGCTAAGTCAAACAGCTAACAGGTCCAAGATTCTGACTTGAGACTAAATTCTAGTTGAATTATACCACCTGCCTCTTGTCACTAAACTGGGGGATGAGGGTGGGACTAGCTGGATATTCTAGAATTTAAAACAGAATCTAAATTTGCACCCAGACCACAAATGTCTCTGTGCCACAACAGGCAACTGCAGCTCTCAAGTGCAACCTAAATAAGAATTTCAGGAATCCATCAGTCAAGTGGAAAATAAAAAAAAAAGATTTAGACCAGGATCTTAAACTGTCTACCAGAATAAATTCCAAAAGGATAAACTATCTAAATATAAAATGTCTCACTGTTAAGAAGAGAATGGAAAGTTATACTACTTTCACAAATATAGAGAGGCAAATTCAGAGCCAGACAAGAGTCAGAAAAGATTATAAAGGACAAAATAGGCAATGTCAATTATCTAAAATTAAAAGGTTTTTCTAAAAATAAAAGTTTTTTAGCACCTAGAATCAGAAAAACAAATATAGATGGAATGAATAATCTTTGCATTAAATAATATCTGATAAAAGTCTGATATTAAAAATCTAGAATGAATTGACATAAATCTATTAGATTCTGTCAAAGGGTATAAGTAGGGTGCAAAAGAACAAATATAAACTAGGAATAAACACCTGAAAAAATTGTTTGAAATCACTAATAATCTAAGAAATTCAAATGGCAATAACCCTGAAATATCATCAACAACCAACAGTGTTAACAAGGATGAGAAAAGATGGGAAAATTCATTGTTGGACAGAATTTGGAAAGAGAAGGATACTAATTCATTTTTAGGAGGAACAGGGCAAAATGAGAGAGGGGAGGATAAAAAGAAAAATGGGATAATAGGAAATGCATACTTAGTAATCGTAATTGGGAATATTAGTAGGATGAACTCATCCATTAAATGGAAGTGGATGGAAGAATGGATTAGAAACCAGACTCCGACAACGTGTTGCTTACAAGAAACACACTTAGGGTAAAGCAGAATATATCATTTTTCAGCTAAATTTTAAGAAACCAGGGATAGCAATCACGATTACAGACAAATCAAAAACAAAAAAAGACCTAATTAAAAGGAATAACGAGGGAAACTCTATCTTTGCAAAAGAAATGTAAAGTAAAATCAGTACTATATGTGTGTGTATACATACACACACACACACACCAAATGGCATAGTATCCAAATTCTTAAAGGAAAAATTAATTACAGGAGGAAAAAGATATTTATGGGTGGACCTCAAAATTCCACTCTCAAAACTAGATAAATATAACCACAAAATAAATTAGAAAAAAGTCAAGGAGATGAATAGAATCTTAGGAAAAGTTAGATTTGCTAGACCCCTGAAGAAATTTGGGAATAGAAAGGAATATACCTTTTCTCAGTTCTACAGAGTTCAAAAATTGACCATGTATCAGGGCATGTAAAACCTCACAACCAAATGCAGAAAAGTGGAAATATTAAACGCAACCTTTTCAGACAATAATGCAATAAAACTTACATTTTGTAAATGGCCAAGGAAGCACAACTAAAAACTAACTGAAACTAAGTAATCTAATCCCAAAGAATAAGTGGATCAAAGAATAAATCACAGGAACCATCAATAATTTCATTAAAGGGAACGTAAACATGAAACAGCACTTTAAAACTTGTGGGATGCTGCCAAAGTAGTTAGTGCTTGGGGGAAATTTTATATCTCTAACTGTATACATCAATAGAAGAGAGTTATAGCAGATCAATGAATTGATTATGCACTAAAAAAAATAGAAAAATAAATTTAAAATCCCTAATTAAACATCCAAATGAAAATTCTGAATATTAAAGGAAAGATTAATATAATTGAAAGTTAAAAAAAAAACATTGAACTAATAAAACAAGGCTTTATGGGGGGAAAACATAAAATATGGAATCAATTAAAAAATGTTAAGGAAGGTGGCCTAGCAATTCCAGATCTTAAACAATATTACACAGCGGTAATTATCAAGATAATCTGGTACTGGCTAAGAATAGATTATATACACAGTGCACAGAAGCAAATCATCATAGTAATCTGATAAATCCAAAATCCAAGTTTGGGGTTAAGAATTCAACATGTGACAAGAATTGCTGGGAAAATTAGAAAGCAGTTTGGCAGATAATAGGTATAGACCAACATTTCACACCATATACCAAGATACGGTCAAAATGAATAAACAATTTAGACATAAAGGATGATGTTATAAGTAAATTAGAGGAGCATAAAAAAGTACCCATCAGGTCTATCAATAATAGAAGAGTTTATGATCAAACAAGAGATAGATGGAATTACATAAAGTAAAATAGATAATTTAGAATATATGACATTAAATTTTTGTGCAAAAATAACCCACCTAATGTATTCAAAATTACAAAGAAAACAAGAAAGTGGGGGTGGAAGGACTTGCAGCAAGTTTCTCTAAAAGCTTCATTTCTCAAATATATAGAGAACTGAGCCAAATTTATTTTAAAAAAATAAATGTGATTCCCCAGTTGAAAGATGGACAAGAACTGTGTATACCCTTTGACCCAGCAATACCACTACTAGGTTTGTATCCTGAAGAAATTAAATAAAAGAGAAAAGTATCTCACTGCACAAAACTCTTTCTAGTAGCTCTTTTGATGATGGCAAAGAATTGGAAATTGAAATGGCCATCAACTGGGGAGTAGCTGAACAAGCTGTGGTACATGATGGCAATGGAATACTATTGGGTTATAATAAATTACATGCAGGACAATTTCAGAAACACCTGGGAAGACTTATATGAAATAATGCAAAGTGAATTGAGCAGAATACTATATACAGTAACAGCAATATTGAAATGGATGATCAAATACGAGTCTTAGACACTCTGATCAAGATGATGAACCAAGACAGTTCCAAAGGACCCATGATGAAAAATGCTATCTATCTCCAGAAAGAGAAAAGATGAATTCTGAATGAAGAATAAAGTATACTTTTTTATTTTCTTTATGTTTAGTGTTTTATTTTGTTTGTGTTTTATTTTGCAACATTAATATGGAAATATGCTTTTCATAACCACATATATATAATTGAAATCAAATTGATTGCTCTCTCAGGAAAGTGGGAGGGGTTGGTAGGAAGGAAAGAATTAGAACTCAAAATTTTGAAAAATGATTATCTTAAAAATGTACATATAATGGAAAAATATTAAATGGAAAAAAAATAAAGGGAAAATAAAAAAAAAATAACTGTGGACAATGTAAAATACTTAGGATTCTACCTGCCAAGACAAACCCAGGAACTATACAAACACAATTACAAAACACTTTTCTGAACAAATTAAAAACATATAAAAGAAAAAATATGATGAGGTTTGACCTGCCTCTTCTGAAAGGAAAAATGTCAAAGACCTTGACTGTATGGCAGCTATACTTGAGAGTCAGGCAGGCCCCAGGAGCTCTGTGAGTCTAGAGCTCTTTTTATATATTCTCTGAGAGGAATAATACACTAGAATTATATCTATCTACCTCCCTCAAATATCTCTGTTCTGTGGGTCATAATGTTTAAGGTTTCAGAAAAAAAGCTGCTTCCTTATTCACCCTTCAGAGGTGAATAGCCCTTAGCTTAACCTTGTCAATCAAATTTCTTTCAACCAAATGCTAGAAATATGAAAGGCCATTACAAAATAGCAGGCAAATTCATTTATCCATACAAAGCATAAAACAAAAAGTTGAAGAAGTGAAATAGATTAGAATATACTAGAAAATATACAGAGTTCTTACGCTGACATTTGACAGCTTAAACAGGGCAAGAGGGCCAGATAATACTTAACAGTCTTTTTTAGCTATTCTCTAGAGAGGAAAGCTGGAATATGTCACAAATTCAGGACTTCACTTCTCCTGTATGTCTAGTACTTTGCTTTCCATTTCTAGAATCACACATGTCTTTCCCCCAAGAAGATCTGGAATTCATTCTTCAGTGAATTACATTAGGTATAATTACAGTGAGCTGAGATCTTTTTCTGCCAATCTAGAGTCACAACTCCCTTTGAAAATTCAGTAGTGAATAAAACAGTTCAGACATGGTTGAAAGCCTAGGGTATATACAAATGGGAAAGATGAAATAAGAAGATTTAGTGGCTTGTCCAGGGTTGTACAGCTAATTAATATCTGAAGCAGCCTTTGCACTCAAATCTTCCTTACTCCAAGGCTAGAATTATATCCACTTTGCCACCTAGCTGGGATATGAATGTACAGATATTATCATGTCATGCAGAATAACCAAAGGTCATTTGTAAAAATGATTATAGCAATGTAAATAAAGACAAAACTCAGAGGCAATAAATGTTTGGTCAATCACAATGGAGGATACTGGTACCATTTTATCAAGGCACAGTGTCTTCCTTGCTTTGTATTAACAATCAGTAAACTACAAAATTGGGTGGTGTCATGTTCCATAATAGTAGTAAGTACACTGTCAAGTATTTTACTCTAATTGTGTCAGGGGAATACACTTTGTAGGGAAGGTCTGCTTGGGTATTTTTTGAGAGAAATAGTTGTTGTGTAAAAAAAGAGATGATTTTAAAAATATATGTGTGATTGAAAAGAAAATGTCATGACAAATTTTGCTTGAAAAGAGAAAAACAATTTTGCTACAAAATTCTCTCTGTGTTGTTAAATAGCTATAGATTTTAGGAAACCATGGTCTTGGAAAAATGAAAATTCAATGCAGCCAATATTAAAGGGGAAGCAGGAAACAAGGGGGAAAACTACAGCAATTTTTTCTAATAAAGACCTCATTTCTCAAAAATATGGAGAACTGAGTCAAATGTATTCAACTACTAATTCCTCAATTGCTAAATGGTCAAAGGACATGAACAGGCAGTTTTCAAAAGAAGTAATCAAAGTTATCTATATTCATATTTTTAAATGTCCTAAATCACTATTGATGAGAGAAATGCAAATTGAAACAACTCTGAAATAGCACTTCGCACCTATCAGATTGGCTAAAAGGACAGAAAAGGAGAATGACAAATGTTGGAGGGGATGTGGAAAAATTGCTAATGCACTGCTGGTGGAGCACTGAATTGATTCAACCTTTCTAGAGAGCAATCTGGAACAATATTCAAGGGGTTATAAAACTATGCCCATTGACCCAGCAATACAACTACTCAGTCTGGATCCCAAAATAGATTTTGAAAAAAGAAAAAAAAACTTCTATATACAAAAATATTTATAAGAGCTCTTTTTATATTGGCAAAAATTGGAAATTGAAAGAAAGTCCATCAGTTGGGAAACGGCTGAACAAGTTGTGGCATATGATTGTGATGGCACACTATAGTACTATAAGAAATGATGAGCAGAATGCTTTCAGAAAAACTTGGAAAGATTTACATGAACTAACAGGAAGTGAAACAAGCAGAACCAGGAGAACACTGTACATAGTAAAGGTGATATTGTAAGAATCAATTACTGTGAAAGATTTAGCTACTCTGATCAATACAATGATCAGAGACAATTCTGAAGGACTTACGATAAAAATGTTTTCTATCTCCAGAGAGAAAGCTGGAGTCTAAGTGCAGATTAAAGTGTTATTTTTCACTTTTTCTATTTTTTTGTTTTTGTAACATGGCTAATATAGAAATACGGTTTACATGATTTCACATGTATATAAAACTGATATCACATTCCTTGCCTTCTCAATAGGTGGAGAAGGGGCAGGAGGGAGGGTTAGAATTTGGAACTCAAACATTTTTAAATGAATATTAAAAATAAAATTATTTTTAAATGAAAACTAAAAATAAAATTATTTTTAAATGAAAACTAAAAAGTGCAGGTCACCCAAAGAACAATGGTGATATTCATGAGGATAAGTATATAGCAGGATGTATGAAAAGATGTGAGTCATAATAGCTATACTTATTAAAGCTTTCAAAGTGCCATACAAATATCTTATTTCATCCTTAAATAACCCTGGGATATAGGCACTACTGTTATCCTGGTTTTGCTGGTAGAGAAACTGAGGCAGAGAGAGGTTAAGTGACTTTCCTAAGGTCTCAGAGATCATTAGAATCTGAGGACTAATTTGAACTCATGTCATCCTGGCTCCAGGACCAACATCCTATCCAATGGAATCCTCACTATATAAAAGATAGCCTCAAAGACATGTAGAAAGAGGAGATGGGCCAGTCATGTAGCAAAAATGAGAGACAAGGGATAGCTCTTGTAAACACTTTACTGGTATCTCTGAAATCTTAGAGTAACTCAAGGAAACTATCCAGCTAGCTGTACAGTTCTTCTATAGAAGCTTTTCAGGGGGAAAAATTAGACAAGAATCAAACAAGAAGAAAAGGCATAGAGGGGCTGAAATTTTTCCTGCATATATAACACAAATCCAGAGAAGAATGTGATTACCAGAATCAAGACCAATAGCGCTCTTTAATTTTAGTTTCCATAACTTCACAGTATGTAAACATCATACAAAGGGAAGCCTTGCCTCTATGACACAGAAATAACTGTGTGATTCAAGGAACCTTATGACAGTTATGAAGAAGGGCAACTAACCTTTTCTGCTTGGCTGCAAAGGGCAGAATCTGTGTGAAGTTGCAAAGAGGTGGATTTAAACCTAAAGCAAGGAGAACCACTTTAACAATGAGAAGTATCCAAAATGGTACATGATGAGGTAGTGGATTCCCCCTCACTAGAGGCCATCAAGCAAAGGTACATTGCCAACTTGTCAGGACTGTTGCAGAGAGGATGCTCTTTCAGGTGTGTTGAATTAGACATTCTCTCTAATCCTGCCCAACTAATTCTTCTATTTGGGATTCACAACCTTACCCATTGTTAGATGGATTATTGTATGATATGCCCAGTCTCTAATTTTCTTTTGTTCATTTCACACGTTAGCATAGATAGATGCATTTTGAGGTTAACTTGAAGGAATCCAGGGATTATTAGAACAGAAATTATTAGAACAGAAATGAGTAGAGTAAGCATTTTAGTAATGGGTCATAGAGATGGGAAATGGAGTTTCTTGTTGTGAGGAAGAGCATGGAGGTCAGTGCTTCTTGTCATTTAACACTTTACAAGGTGTGTTTCCCAAGATCCTTAGGAAAAAAGGAAAAGAACCTATATATTCTAAAATATTTATAGCAGATCTCTTTATAGTGGCAAAGAACTAGAAATTGAAGGGCTATCCATCAATTGGGGAATGACTGAATAAGTTGTGTTATATAATTGTGATAGCATACTACTATGCTGTAAACTTGGATAGACATGCACAAAATAATAAAGAGTAAATTGAGTGGAACCATGAAAACTCTCCCTACTGTGACAGCAATATTGTTTAAAGAACAATTTTGAGTAACTAAGTAATTTTGACTGTTATAAATATCCATATTAACTGAAAATAACCTATGAAGGAAGATGCTATCTGCATCCAGAGAAAGAACAGATAGATAGATAGATAGATAGATAGATAGATAGATAGATAGAAAGACAAATAATATACATATATATACTTGTGTCTAAAGGTAGCCATCTATGGGACAAGAGGGGGAAGAAAAAAAGGAAAAAAAGAAAAAAAATACATGATAACTTTATTACATATTTAAAAAGAAGAAAGAGTTGTACATAATAGATTTGCAGTTTCATGTGCAATCATCATTTTTTTTCATTCTACCAAATAAATAGAAAAAATGTAAAAAGAGTCCAAGGTTGAACCAAAAAGATTCACAATGAAACAGTGGGCAGAAAATGAATAAAAAACACATTACTACTTAGACACATTCCACATTCATCTAGACTGACCTCCATGCACCTCCTCACAACAAGAAAGTCCATTTCCCATCTCTATGACCCATGATTAAAATGCTTACTCTACTCCTTTCTGTTCTAATAATCCCTGGATTCCTTCAAGTTAACCTCAAAATGCATCTATCTATGCTAATGTGTGAAATGAACAAAAGAAAATTAGAGACTGGGCATATCATACAATAATCCATCTAACAAAAATGAGTGCTCCCAAACACACTATAGTGTAGAGTCTTCTCATAAAATGGATACATACTCTACTATTTCTATCATAAGTTTTGACTAAGTCTAGAAGTAGTTTGGAAGCATGCCACAGATTGGCAATTCATACGCAACAGATTCCGATCCAGTAAGCTCTTCATGCAAGTTGTTTCCTTTTAAACTGATTTTTCAGCTGCCTAACAAGGATATTGAAGTTAGCAATGCAACAGAAAAACTTCACACAACCTGTTCATGAGATGGGCCAAAGCACTTCTGGAACACCTGCTGTGTGCTGATCAAAAAGTCTTCTACCAGGTCAACCTCATACTGTGCTTTGAAGAAAAAAAGTCTAGTCCAGAGGAATGGATTGAATTGGGTAGGGAGAGGGGGTAGGAGGAAGGGAGAAGAGAGAGTCCTAGAATATATCCTATATCATCAAATAGTATTACGGAATCACAGATCAAATGCTGGATGGAGCTTAAAAGCTATCTAGTCTGATCCCCTCATTTTACAAATGAGGAAACTGAGGCATAGAGAGATTAAATGACTTACTCAAGGTCACCAGTCAGGATTTAGACCCAGGTTTTCTGACTCCAAATCTGTACTCTTGCTGTACCACCTCCCTCCATGTCCCATATTTTAAACCTTCCCTTCCATATTTAAATGATATGATGACTAACATCAGAAGAATGAGACAAAATTAAGTAGATACTTGTGCTCCTCTAAGTGACCTCTTTGTCCATCCCAGTTAGGACACTGATGATAATTTCAGGATATGTCATTATCTAGAACCAGACAAAGAACTGTGACACCTGAATGCCTAGTTTTCAGAGACTAACTTGAACAATGGGGGCACCAAGATAAAATAAACTACCACTACATTTTTTATTTTGTGTTCAGTGAACCAGTAACATGTCCATCCTCCCACCTCAATAGTATATAACCACTCTATATGGATTTGGAAATAGTTTCCATTTTCTTTGGCCCGTTAAATAGCCAAGAAACCATAAAGCAAGCATGAAGAAGGTTCTTTCCTCTTCTACTTGATATTATAACTTATGCTTGTTATTACTGCTATTATTAATCATTTCAAAAATAGCAACACCTTAAATCTACATAGCACTTATTATTTTTTTAGTGACAACTAGATGGAACAATGGATGAAGTTCTTGGTCTGGACTCACTAAGACCTGAATTCTAATCCAAATTCAGACAATTACTAACTGTGTGACCATGGGCAGCACACTTACCCTCCATCTGTTTCAGTTTTCTTAATTGTAAAGTGGGACTATTAATAGCATTTACCACCCTGGGTTGTTGTAGAGATTAAATGATATCATAGTCATAAAACTCTTACCATAGTGCCTGACACATAATAGACAGCAAAGAAATTTCTTCCCTCCCTTTCATTTTTTCAAGCAATTTTCACATCTACTGATTCATTAGAATTTTGCAACAAACCTTTAAGGTAGCCAGAAGAGTTATTATTCCCATTAAATGAAGAAATTGATATACAAATTTCCATTTGACAGATGAGGATGTGTATAGGAGGACCCATCAATATATTTCTTCTGTATTCAAGCAGAAAATAAATTCCAATAACTGCCTCACCAGTTTGGTTTAATTTAAATTGAAATTGTTGGCTTTGATTTTAATGTGATTTGATTTTCAGTCATCAGTTATTTTAAGAATAAAAATGAAAACCTAAGTAATCAAAATTATGAAATCTAGAGCCACCCATGCATATGATCCTACACAAATCACTTTACTTCATTTATAAAATGGGCAAGGAGGACTAGGTGACTTCTTAAAGTTCTCTGGAGCTCTCATGGAAGGAAGGAAGGAAGGAAGGAAGGAAGGAAGGAAGGAAGGAAGGAAGGAAGGAAGGAAGGAAGGAAGGAAAGGAGAAAGGGAGGGAGGGAGGGAGGGAGGAGGGAGGGGAAGAATAAGCGTTTATTTAACTCTTATTTGCCAAGTACTAGGTACCTTACTAAACACTGGGGATACAAATACAAACAAGATGAAAGACATTTCCTACCCCCAGGAAGATTACATTCTGAAAAGCTTGAGTGTGTGTATTTGGGTGTTGGAAAGAAGACCTTCATCCTGTGACCTTATTTTAAATTCTAGAATTTCAGGGCAGAGTCCGGAGGGGAATGAAGGCCAACCTGTAGGTCTGTCTTAGCCCACCCACAAAATGGAAGCCCCAGTAGGAACTCACCAATAGTAGAAAAGTACGGGCCTTGTGGAAGGATATTGTGCAGTGATCTCATTTTTATTGTTCTCTGTGAGAGGGATCCCATTTCCTCATAATAAATTCTCAAAAAGTGAACAAAGAAATTAGTTTTCATGGGAGAATTGGAAATAGGAGTTTCCTGGGGCTAAACGTTCTGTGTGAGCATTTCCACTTTAGGAAACGGCAAACTCTACCAATCAAGGTGTGGTTCATATTTTGTTGATTGTCAACTTAAGAAAGTGATAGAGAAAATGTTAATTATGCAGATTAATCTAAAAAGTGTATCATGATACCATTTTCTTTAAATGTTTCCCAGCACAGCCCTGGTTGGAAACCATGATTAAAATCACTGTCATCTCAATACTATAGCAACTACACATCTAATCCACTTCAATGCCTAGATATGTGATCATAGGCAAGTCCCTCCCCTTCTTTAGGCCTCAGATTTCTGTTCTAAATTTGATAGTCTGAAAAATAACTGGCATTTTCATACTATGCTAAGATCTGTAAATGCCTTTATATACATTAGCTCATGTAATACTCATAACAATATTGTGGGAGTAAATAATTATAGGTATTTTATAGGAAACTAATGGCTAGGAACTGACCTTCAAATGCATAGCTAGTAAATATCAGATAGAGGATTTGAAAACAGGTCTCTCCTAACTAGAGTCTAGTAATCTTTCCACTGCACATGCAATAACCCTATGAGTCATTACTATGAGAGGGGAACGCCATTGACAAGATGGCTTAAGAAAAGTAAAATGAATTATTACATTTATATAGCATTCAAAAGCAAATAATTTTTCTTATGTAAGAGTATCTTAAAAGATATTTCTTGGAAAGAAAACAGACAAGTTTTGTAACTTTTCAGTTTATCAGTCTATCTATAAATAACTTCCCTTAACATGTTATCTTCCTTCCTTCCTTCGATGAGAATTTTGAGGTCATCTCATCCAACTTGCCCAATTTATAAATGAAGTAAAATGATTTTATAAATAAATACTTCAAATAAATAAGACTATAAATAAAAAAGACAACTTTCCTTCAGTTGTATTTTAATCCTTTAAAATAGAATGGATTTTGAGGGCATTTAATCTTAGTGATTTCTAAAAAGTGAACACTGTATTTTGGACAATACGTTGCCTTTATCAGTGTTCCATATTTGCTGCAAGAGGGTAATTTAACCATTTATCTATACACACACACAAACACACACACACACATACACATGCACACAGTACTATCTGTACTTCAAATAGCCTAATTTGTTATTCACTTCTCATTTCTTTTGGAAATTATATAAATTAAAGAAATATATAAATTATATACAAATTAGAATAAACTCTGAAATCTTGCTCTGGCATGCTACAAATAACCTCCCAATTTTATGAACAAGCGTTATAAATTGTACAGACTATGGATAAAAATGCATTTCTCAGAAGGTCTTCAAATTCTTGCTCTGCCCTCAAGAGATTACTAAGTGCATCAGATCAGCAGAAACTAAATAGGATGAATCTGCTGTAGAAGCTCACCAAGGGTTTTGAGGTTTAATGTAGATAATTCCTACTTTCTAATGCCTTTGAACTTTGGTTAATGGTGATTATACATGAAAGAAAATGTGCCTGCCTATATTCTCCAAAGATTAACATGCACAAATTTGAAGATAGGGCCATATTTCAGACAAAAATGCCGGAATGCTAAGTGAGAGAAAAATTTAGCCTTGTGGCAGGTTCCTGGGGAGGAGGACTTAAGGGACAGGTTGGTGATTCTTTCAGCGTCCCTTCAAAATCCTCATTGTTGTTGGTGTTTTGTCTTTCCAAACATGTCTGACTCTTCTGGCATTTTCTTGACCAAGATATTAGAGTGGTTTCCTATTTCCTTCTCCAGCTCATTTTACAAATGAGAAAACTGAGGCAAACAGGGTTGAGTGACTTGCCTTGGGTCACACACCTAGTAACTGTCTGAGGCCAGATTTGAACTCAGAAATATGAGTCTTCCTGACTCTAGACCCAGCACTCTATTCACTATACCACCTAGCTGTCCACTCAACATTACATACATATAGTGTTGACTCTGGTTACTTCCATTATGGACAACATAATGGAGATTCACAATGAATACTAAAAGAACAAGATAAACATGTTACTTAAGAGTCAAGAAAGAGTGGGAAAATAGTGGCCTTGTGTCTTGATTTCTACAGGCAGGATTATTTTTTTCAGACCAGAACAGTGTTTACAATAAGGAAACATCCACTACCAATGCAACATTGAATATAATCTATAGCTTCTAATCTTTAGAGGGTCACCAGAATCACTGAAAAGTAAAGTGACTTGACCAGAGTCTTCCAGTTCAGTGATGTTAGAGATGGGACTTAAGCCCCGTCAAATACCAAAGACCAACTACCCATTATTGTACATCAGAGACCTAAAGATACAATATGGGCTTAGTTTCTCCTCTTTGAGAAAACCAGAGACTTGAAGAAAGAATTTTATCTTATTAATTTGATACATTTTCCTAAAAGCAAAGAATAAAAATGCAGCTAATTTAAGATAGCCTCAGACATAATATCAAAGCAGGGGGTTGGTGGTTTGGAGAAAAGGGTGTAAAGTGAATGGGAAATCATGCCCACAGTCTTCAAATATCTGATGAACTGCAATGTGAAAAAGGAATTATATTCATTTTATATAGCTCCAGAAGGCAGAATTCAAACCACTAATTAGAAATGAGGAACACTTGGTCAATTTAACGAAGAGCTTCCTTAGAATTAGTGTCGTTTCACAAGCGAGTGGGATCCCTCTTGAATTTTCCCATCACTCAAATTATTTAGGATCATAAATCTAGTGCAGAAAGGGCCTTACACATCATGTAATCCAATTACCTCAAGCAAAACCATGTGACCATTTAAAGAGAATGTTGTATAAAGCTGGAGTAAGAGACAAGATGTCTTTCTGAAGCAGTCTTTAATCTAAACAAATACTTATTAAATACACAATATATACATATATACACAAATTTATACACAAAATGGCAATGTCAACAAAAATGATTAATAATAATATACTTTAAAGTTTGCAAGGCACTTTATAAATATTTTCTCATTTTATCCTCACAACAATTCTGGACAGAGCTGTTATTATCATCCCCATTTTACAAATGAGAAAACTGACACATAAAAAATAGTGACTTGCCTACAAGTTATGTAGCTTTTATGTGTCTGAGGCCATATTTGAATTCAGGTCTTCCTTACTTCAGGTCCAGCTCTATCTATTTTCCACTGTGCCGTCTAGCTACTTTAGGCACTAGAGATTCAAATGCAACCAAAAATAATATTTGTTACTCGAGGAGCTTGGAAATATTTAAGCAAACACAAGATATGAAAGAAAATACAAATTATTATGATGATAAGAATCACAGAGTTTCAAAAGAGAAAGTGACCTCAGAAATCAAACCTCCACAACTTTCCGACAAGTGGTCACTCAGCTTATCTCTTGAAGTTGGAAAGATTTCCCATAGGAAGTGGCACCTTAGATAAGCCTTGATGGAAGCTGGAGATGTTTCAAAGATGCATCAACAAAGAAGGAATTTATCAACAAGCATTTATTAAGTACTTACTATGTGCCAGGTTCTATGCTTAGTAGTGAGGATATATACAGAGACAAAAATAGTTCCAGTCTTCCAGGAGCTCACATTCTAATGGGAAAGGTAACATATGAATAATTACACACATACAATATGCACAAACACACACACAAAGTAGATGGAGTATAATCTCAGAGGACATGGCATGAGGGCTGGAAAAGTACTCCTGAAGAAGATGGGATTTGAAATGAATCTTAAAGGGAGTCAGGTAAACCAAGAGATGAAGAGGAGGGAGAAGATTCCAGGTATAATGGATCAGTCAATACTAAGGCCCTGAGATAGAGATAATATATCATGTGTGAGGACCAACAAGTAAACCAATGCAGCTGGATCATTAAATGTGTGGAGAGAATTGAAAAATAGGATGACTGCAAAGATAGGAACAGTTTAAGTTAAAAAGATCTTAAATGCTAATCAAAGGAATGCATATTTGATCCCAGAGAGAATAATGAACCACTGGAATTTAATGGGTAATATTTTCCTATATTTTAGGAAAATAACTTTGGCAGCACTGTAGAGGGTAGAAGAGTGTGGAGAAAACTGGGGCAAAACAAAATTTGCAGTAGTTTAGGTCAGAGATTAGGAAGGCCTGTGTCTATATACAGTGTATACAGTGACTATATACATAAAGAGAGGGATATATACAAAAGATTTTGTGAAGATAGAAATGACAAAATTTGTCCCTAGATTAGACAAGTCATAGGAGAATGAAGAATTATGAATAACACCGTGGTTTTGAGCCTAGGTGACTGGGACTGGGTCCCAGTGACCCTGGTAACTGGGATGGTGTCATTGAAAATAATAGGAAAGAATGGAAGAGGGGATGATTTGGGGGAAAAGATGGTGAATTATGTTTTGTCTATGTTGAACTTTGGATTTCTATAAGACATCCTGTTCAAGATGGACAAAAGGTAGTTGTTGATATCAAACAGTAGCTCAGAAGAGAGAGTGGGGATGGATATATGGAACTGAAAATCATCTGCATAAAGATTTTAATTGAATAAACAGAAATTGATGACATATCTAAGTGAGATAATAGAGAGGGAAATGAGAAGAGGGTCCAGGTCAAATTATTGGGGGCACACCTATGAGCAGTGAATGGAATACAGATAAAGAGTCAACAAAAGAGACTGAGAAGAAGCCGTCAGACAGGAAGGGGAGGAAAAAGGAAACAGCAGTGCCAGAGAGAATTCACAGGAAAATACAATCACCAGTGCCAACTACTGCAGAGAGATTGAGAGGATTGAGAAAAGACCATTAGAATGGTTAATTAAAGCATCATTGGTAACTATGGAGAAAACTGTTTCAGCTGAATGATGATGTTGAAAGGCAGATTGCAGAGTAATTAGACAAGAATAAGATGACAGGAATCAGAAGCATCTACCATAGATATCTTTCTCCAGTTTAATTAAAAAGAGGAGGAAAGCTATAAATTGATAGCTAGCAGGAAGATATGGTTGGCTTTTTTTTTTTCTGATGGGTGAGACATGGGTGTGTTTACATTCCAAGCATAAGGAACAACTTATGCGAAGGCATGGAGACATGGAATGGAATTTTGAGTTCCAGGAATAGCCAGTCAACCAGTTTGGGGACAACAGGGAGTATAAAAAGGAATGATATGAACTAAATCTGTAAAGGTTGGTTGGAGCCAGATTGCAGAGGATTTTAACTGTCACACTGAGGAATTTGCACATTCTCTTGGAGGAAAGTCTTGGATTCTAAGATTCACTCATAGAGTAGACAACATAGTCTAGCTACCGTTTGATGACTCTAAATGGTAAATTGATTCCATGGTGGTTCTATGTGTTTAACTGAAGACTGATTCCACAGTGAAGGAAAATAAAACAATCCTATGCATATAAACCTATGGAAAATTTTTGTTCGTATTCTTAGGAAAACCCAAGCTCCATTTTTGAGTCAGAAAACCAGCTTCCATGTATCAACCTTGGGAAATACATTCAGGAGGACAATTTCTATCTCAAGTTATTCAGTTCCTTAAAAGACACACTCACTTGAAAAAAATAATTCTGTCACCAGACAGACCCCAGATATTCACCAACCTTTTCCTAGACCATCTGGGTTAACCAGGGATTCTACAACTCCCTTCCACTTATTCTACAACTGAGTTGTGAACCACAAGCTTTCTTGATTTCTTCCTTCCCCTCTTCTCCCCTCCAAGTAATCTACTTAATACTAAAGTAAGACATGTGGCAGAGCTAAAGGGGAGCTACTTCAAATATGACTTAAGATTCCATTTATTCTTGCCTTGAAGATTCATCTGCCCTGTTGCTAAATGTATCCTTACCTTGTTTCTCCTCCTCCCAGTCCCCTGCCAACCAAGAGCCCTCTTAAAATCATGATTACCACTGCTATTTCCCTATAGCTCATTCAGAATCCCTGTGATTCTGAATGCTGACTTCTCTCCCTGTCTGGCTCTCCTCCATTCTGTCAGTCCCATCCTCCTGCATCCTGATCTCCACCCTACCCTTCTACTATGCCTCTCTATATAGAATGGGCTTCTATTGCTAGCAAACTGACCTTTATGTAATGATAATTATATTGATGATGATGATGATATCAATATAACACTTTAAGATTTGCAACAAAATGTACAACTATCTTATTTGATCCTTATAATAACCCTGGGAGATGGGTACTATTATTATCCCCATATTACAGATAGAGGTAAAGTTACTTGTCCAGAGTCACACAGTTAGTAAGTATCTGAGGTTGAATTCTAACTCAGATTTTTCTCATTCCAGGACCAATCTCTATTCACTGTGCCATCTACAAAATAGTTACCAGGAATTAAGTTGTGTATGCTATATTTAATTTTCAATGCATATAGTGCCTCCTTCAATCTAGTGTAAACTCATTGAGGGCACAGACAGCTTTATTTTTGTTTGTGTATCCTCAGAAGCATGCACAGTACCTAGAACATGATGAGTGTTCAACACATGCATATTGCTTTGTTGTCTTCGGCCTCATTAACACAAACTTCTACTGAAGTAACTTCTTCTGTTTTTTTGTTTGTTTTTTTTTTACGTTAGTCAGGAAATTAGGTTGGAATTCCCAACTCTAAGTTCATTGAAGCAAATCAGACTTTACCTTGTGGTAACACCTGAAATATGCTGCCCGCTCATCTGAAAACTTCTCCAATCTCTTTGGACCTTTGCTTGAAGCCTTCTTGAACACTAGCCAGCATCTTTGATAAATCTGGAAATAAAGACAGGAGTGAGTTTGACATCTCTACTGACACCATTACTGGTATTTGCATATAATTGTTTACCATGTTTAGTTTTTCTCTCTAATTATTCACATAGACATGAACGGAATGAAGTAGCTCACACATTAAAAAAAATAAAGGGAGTTTTGGAGGCAGAATTCTCCATTCATGTTTTGATAAGAAAACCATTGACCTAGTTTGTTAAAAGAAAGCTTGAGGGAAAACAGAAGAAAGGAAATTATTAGAAATAACCTAGAAAGAGTCATAAATCCCTCTATTATAAGCAACTTAATTTAATGTCACAAATATAAGATCACTAATATTAAATAATTTTATATTCTAGAAGATTGATACTATCAATGTATGTATACTCGTGCATGCGTACACACATAAACATATTTAACGGGGGAAGGGGATTATTTTGGTATAGAAACTTGTTATACCAAAGCATTACTAACTCATCTACAATGTATGTTCCTAAAGAATTGCTTGGAGTACTGAAAGACAAGATGATTTGCCCATGACTATACACCTAGTATGGGTCAGAAGTAGGACTTGAATCTAATTCTTCTTGATTCCAAAGCACAGGAATTTTCAAATGATAATATTCCATAAAAGTTTATAATTGCTGCTATACTTTCCTTACAACTCCAGTGGAAGAATCATTATTTCTATTTTAGATATGATGAATAATTATTTTATTTATCTACTTAAAATATACAGAAGTCTGATTTAGTTGAATTGGATTCTGTCTTGCTAAAGTATGATACCTCATAGAGTTATTTGTTTCCAAACCTCAAAGACATGGATAGACTGAAATGTCCTTTTTTAAAGGTAACATTCACCCACTTTAAGGTATAAAAGTACTGGAAAACACATGGGCAGCTAGGTGGCACAGTCGATAAAATGCTGGCCTTGGAATCAAGTGGACCAGACTTAAAATCTGGCTTTAGACATTTACTAACTGTGACCCTGAGCAAGTCATTTAAACCTATTTATCTCTGTTTCTTCATCCAGAAAATGATCTAGAGAAAGATATAGCAAACCTTTCTAGAATCTTTGCCAAGAAAAGCCCAGATGGGGTCACAAAAATTTGGACGTGACTGAAACAACAAAACAACACCACTGGAATATGTGTTATGTGTAGATATCAGGTAACGTTGCTACTATGTGAATGCATGAAAGGACTGAGATTTTTTTAATATGGGAAACAAGTGTGAGATATCTTCTACCAATGGATATCATACAGTAACTTCTCTATGTCATTTAGCAGAAAAGTCTGATGGAGTTTCATGAGACATGGGAAGTTAATCGATTTGCCCAGGGATACAAGGCTAATAAATTCCAGAGAAAGCACTTGAACCCAGATCTCCCTGATTCAAAGTCTATAACACTAACAATGAGACACGCTTCACTGATAATGATGGGGGGGCAGTGATGATAATAATGATGAAGATGATGATCTCCACCTAAAGCTATAATGTGAATGGAAGTGAAAGACAAAAGGAAAAGAATGTACATGGACTTTTACTCAATGATAATCTCATATGTATTCCCTAATAGACACATGGCATGGAGGAAGAAGTATTTGAAGTCAAAGAAAATGAGTTCAAATACTGATTCTGACTTACTATCTATGTGTCCTTGGGTGAGTTCCTTCCCCTCTTTGGACCTGAGTTTCATCATCTGTAAAATGAACCAGTTGCACTAAACTAAGGTCCTTTATAGAGCTAAATTCTATGGTCCTGTGATCTCATATCACTGCATGATAAATACTGACATCCATAGTCCTAGAATAGTCCCAGAGCAGGAGAGGGCATAAACCAAAAGGAATCAGTGGAGTTCAAATCACTTTCAAAGTCAAAAGCTAGGCATGTAAATTACTATCAGTGCTAGTGTCTTCAAAAGAAAATTCACCTCTAGATGAAAGATAATGTTTTAATTGTTTTAAAATAAAAACTAAAACCAGAATCTCTATCTTTGAGTTGTGCTATTAATAATCAATAGGAGGGTGTGGTAGCATCATCTCTATCCTCTATGTCTCTAATAAAAGCTTTCCCTTAAATCTCTTTCACATTCAAGAGAACCACAAACTAACGCTGTGATCGTGACATACTGTCCATCTGGGAATGTTTATAGCAGTCTGCCCAATAAGTAACACCAGACTGCCCAGCAATCATTTTAGAACAGTATTGTGTGAAATACTATTCTGAGAATTTGTCAGCACATACTAAGTCAGTAATTTAAATCTAGCTGCTTACCTAGGGTGATTTTTCCAATGTCATGTGCTAACAAATTTTTTTTTTTTCATCACAAGAAAACTGGAAGAAAAACAGGTCATGAGGAATTCATCTAAGTTTCATCTTAAGGAATCATCCAATATGTCCCAATGATAAAAATAAAATAATTCATTTCATTTAGAGCTAAAAGAATCCTTAGGGAATATCTAATTTCTAAAATAATACCTTATTTTAGAGAAAGGATACTGAAACTCAGAAAGGGGAAAGTGACTTGGCCAAAGTCATAGAGGAAATAAATAATGGAATGGAGATTCTAACCCAGGTCTTTTGGATTCAAATTGAGCACACTTTCCATTACATTATGGTTTCTGCTCAGGGAAAAAAAACTTCTGTAATGAATGGTGCCTGACATCTTTTATCATGGATATAAATTTAAGTACCAATAACACTATATTAGTTTTGAAGAGATAAAGCCAGCCAAAACTGGGTTATACTACAACATTGAAGAAGCTAGGCAACTGTAGCAGAAATGCTTCAAAAAAAGAGCAAGCAAAAAAAGAAAAAAAAAAATGTTACCCAAGCAAGATTTTATTCTTTTAATCATTGAAGAAAACCTTAAAGATTGCAAGATTTAGAATTGGACAAAATTTTATAAATAAAATCTCCTTTTACAAATTTTTGAATGAGGCCCAAAGAGCCAGAGATTTACCTGAGAAAACCCAATTAGTAGACATCAAATCTGACACTTAAAAAGTAATTGCAAACACAAAATTCTCTGTTAAACTGCTGCTTATTAAGAAGGACCTTAATCTTCTCAGGATAACACATTAGCATTTTCCTTATATTCAAACTAATGACAAGGTGACTGTGACCAGAGACATATTCAACAAGTGACAATGTGGTACAGGCAAGAGCTCAGACTATACAATGGGAGTTTTGGAATAAGTGGAGATAGCACAATGTAGTACACAATACACCGGATATGAACAAACATGATTCTGCCAAAAAAACAAACAAACGATAGATTTGAAATTAATGGAAATATCACTGTATTTGGAGTACAGAGAAAGGACACTCTGAAGTCAATCGACCTGGGTTTGAATCCAGACTCTTCTACTTCCTATATGACTTCAGGCAATTCATTTAACCTTTCATGGCTTCAGTTTTTTTTTTTCCCTAGTTTACAAAATAATAGGTTTAAACTCTTAAAATCTTTTCCAATTCTAAATCTATCATCCTGTGAAGACAAAAAACATAGAACTGAAGCTGAGTTCCATGACAGAAACCTTTGGCATGTCTCTTCCCTTCTCTGAGATTGTTTCCTTACCTGTAAAATGGAAGGGAGGAGATGGCCAAACAATCTCTGAATTGCGTTCGCTCTAAATCCAATGCTGTCTAAGGTTCTGCATTACCAGTTTATGGGGTCCTAAGTTGGCTTTCTTATTATTTATTCTAGTGAAGAAAACTGACTTGAGACTGAGCACTTAAATTGTCTAGAGTCCTGACACTTCATGAATATTTTCAAAGACTTGATGGAGGACTAGGTGAAAGGAGCAACCAACCTTCTGTGACCAAATTCAGTCCAACTCTATGCAGTAACAGGAAAAGAAAGAGGAAAAAATCAAGTGGAAATACCAACTTGTCCATCCATAAACCTTAGATTGATTAGTTAATCAGCAAAAGTAGCTTTCATATCCATAAACAGAGAAGAAAAACACATATATGTTTGACATCACATGATTTCCTTCTGTGGGGTCTTCTTAGCTTTAACAAAGCATAAAATAAAACAACACCCAGGTATGGAATTGTTGATAGCTTCACACCAGATTATGAATGATTTGGAGGAATACTTCATTTCTGATTTCTGAGTATACTGCATTGCCTGCTCCAATTTATCAACCTGCCCAAAATCTTCATATTCTCTATTAAAAATATATTTATGCACATGAAGAACTTTGCTCCACATCAAAATCCTGCCCTTTTTGGCTCCCTTTCTTGAAAAGGAATGGTCTGGAAGGCTTACAAGCTTTTCTAGTGCTAAGTAGCAGCTGAACCTATCAAGAATTTATTTACTTGGAATTTCTCAATTTAGCAACAAGTCAACAAATGATTCCTATAACAGAATTAGAAATTATACTTTAGGAGGTTTAATAAAGAACTGTGAAGGCTTGGGAAAACAATAGGGCTTTGGCAAAGAGAAAAAGAAATAAAAGAAGGGAAAGGAATGGGAGAAAGAAGGAATAAAAGAAGGAAGAATGTGGGAAGGGAGGGAAGAAAGCCCTTGCTGTTGTGACTACAATTAAGAAGAAATATGATCTATAGGAAACATGACAAATTAATTCACTGAGAAACAGTAACTAATAAGATTTAATGTGCTTTTTTTAAACAGGGTAATGGGTATTTTATTGAAGAGATGTGCGAGAGTAGTGAGGGAGAATAAGAAACAAAGTATTTAATCTCTATTTGTGAAATGTTAGCAACTAATGAGCAGGTAGGTAAAAAATTTAGCGATCAAAGACCTTATAATTCTAGAAATCACACTATATAGTTACCTATCCTATTTCTCCAAAACCCACTTTCCTTTATAAGATAAAATCTTTTGCTCAAGAAACAAAACATGTTTCTCAGATTCACCAGGTATTCAGTGAATAGCCTTATTTTAATCAGGTTTTTAACAGCAGAAAAAACGCTATTTCATGACTAATTATAGAAAGGTTGCACAGTGGGTGGGGAAGTACTTTCTCCATTCAGAGAAATGAAAAAACAACACAGTAGAGGTAAAACTTTGTAATTAGTCATCAGGTTAAATATATAAAAGTAGTTTGAAAAATACTTTAGAAATACCCAGAGGAAGTTCATTACTACTATATAAAGAATCATCCTCTGCTATTTCTTTTTGAATTTGCTGTATTCCATGCCCAGGAGAAATTACTATTGAAAGACACAAACAGTAGTGAGTACATGTAAAGACATGTTATTACCTGTGTTTCCAGAAGCATTGATTTCTTAAGGCATGCAATACTCTCTAGACTGGTAATTAGGTCCTACTATCTATATTTTAAAAGTAATGGGAATCTATTTTTCTTGTTATACCTATAAAAGTCCATTGTACTAAACCAAAGATCACTTCCTCTTTCCCATAGTCAATACCCTGTTTCTGATCCTACATAAATTGTGAGGAGGAGGATAATTTCAAGCAGTAGTGGTTTACTGTTCCAATGTATTCATTTATCCAGTCACCCTAGTTCTTACTCAGAGCCATCTTTAACTCCCCCTCTTCTTCACAACCCAAATCCAATCAGTTTCCACGTGTGGTCATTACAGTCTCTACAACTTCTTTTAGAACAGTCCAATTCTCTTCATTCACAGTACCACTAACCAAGTTTGAATTTCTCCATACCTTTCACACTGACTGCTGCAAAAGCCTCTTAAGTAGTCTACCTACTCTGTCTCTCCCTTTTCCAAGTCATTATCCACACAGCTGACAATCCAATATTTCTAAAGCCTAGCTTTAACCTTGTCACTCACCTGTTTAAAAATTGTCAATGGTTTTCTATTTGACTCTAGGAAAAATACAAAATCCTCAGTTGATCCAATAATCTTCCACAATCAAGCTCCAACCTACTTGTCCTACAAGTACATGTCACATAACTTCCTTTCACATACGTATACAGAATTCAATGTTCCTTCTCACATTTCTATACATTTGCATAGACATTGGTGAAATATACCCAGTAGAATTTGTTAGGAAAAGCACGTTTATATATGTATGTATTATGTGTATATAAGTATATCTTTATATAAATATACCTGGGCTTAATTGTAGCCTTCTGGGTGAGTGGGGGAAGTGAGGAAGGAGAAGAAAATGAACAAAGTAAAAAAGTGCACAGAAGAAAACAAAAGACAAATAACAAGGAAGCAAAGAAAGATGAACAGCTCTCAACACAATGACTAGAACTCATTATATAAGCTTTCTTGAAATGGAAATTTGTTGGTATACATTTTGAATTCTCTCTTACATTATGCTGACATGCTTTTTATCATTTACTTATTATGCATTTGTTTCAATCATAATTTTATAATTTATTTCTTTTTTTATTGTATATTTGTTCCAGTAATAAAAACAAAAGAAAAGAGAAAAAAAGAAATATGTTCCCAATCACCGCCATCTCTTCAAATCCCAAATTTCCTTCAAAGATTTTCTCAGGTGTCATCTCTTATAGAAATCTTTCCTGATATCTCTAATTGTTGGCACTCTAGCAAGGAAAACTAGGCTGAAACAATGGGGGATGGAGGGAAGATACAAAAACTGTGCTATGGAAGGAAATACTTTTAAATTAAAAATTATTATAAAAGAGGCAGACTTTGTAAAAAGCAGAAGAAAAATAAAGAGCAATAATTGATCCATCTATTCTCTAGGATAATAGGGGATAAGATCTGTACCTTTAATTGACCCTGTGGCATTGACACAGGGAACTCCAAGATGAGGAAATTCTCTGCACTGATGCAGGTTGACAACTTCTCTGACACATACTTTCAGAGACTTACCTTCAGCACGGAAAAGTTAAATGACTTGCTCAGGATCATACACACTCAAGTGTCCCCCAACTCTAACCCATCTTTCACTCAGATGCCTGGTGATTTCTCTAAGCATAGGTATGACCATATCACTCCTCCTCCATACTCAAAGAGATCTAGTGGCTCCTTCTTACTTCCAACATCAAATATAAACTCATCATTTTGTCATTTAAAGCTTTTTATGAACCAAAATTTCCATTTTTGTATACTCTGCTCTATATACTGCATGATCTAGCTACAATGACCTCCTTGCTGTTTCATATGCATGCCATTCTATCATCTGTCTCTATACCTTTGTACTGACTAGTGATGGTGCTTGTGTAGTGGAAAAAGGGGGGAAAGTGTACTAAAAACACAATTTTTAGGCCATCAAGAAACTTGTCTGTTGATATTCTAAATGTGAGATATATATCCAATGCCAATGGAAGACTTAATTTTGCCATTTGTGCTATAAGTACAGCCAAAACCAACAAAGAAGTTGCAGCTAAATTGAAGAATGCTTCATAAGTATTCCTCTGAGAGGTAAAAACAAAAGTTGACACAAACAAAATCTACAAGAAATATTATTTCATAGAATATGTGGTCATCACACATTGTAATACTAATGGTAAGTATTTATTTTAAAAAGACTATCATGAAAATAATTTCAGCTTACACACCAAGAAATGAGATAGGCCAAAAATATGTAGATTATACAGAAGACTCTTGCTTCTATGTCATAAAAATTCATTAAGAAAAAGTCTACAAATGTGAACAAAACAGTGAAATTAACTGTATTTTGACAGGAAAATGCTTTTTGTGGACAAGTGATTCATCCCTAAGTCAGCTGCCAGATCACTGTCTCATAAACCATATAATTAATATTTTAATAAGAAGAAAATGATCTGTCATATAATTAAGGAGATGAATTATTTAAACAAGCTATTAAAAAATTTTTAATGTGAAATGGATAACAGAAATGACACTGACACCAACTATAATAATATCATCCAGGAGTTAGACTTATTTAAATCAATTGCTTCAATAAGTAAATCAAAAGAGCCCAGAAAATACGTAAGAGAGTAATCATTTGACTTATTGGTCAAATAGACAGAGGTGGCTACCACAGCTAACACTGGGTTAGATATACCCTCATCTGTAAAATCTTATGAAGGACCATCATAAACAGTATTATCTCATAAAGGAGAGAAAAGCAACTGAGGATAAAACCAGTCTAAAGAAAGCTTGGAAAGATCTAGGAAACAAAAGAAAAGTAGAAGAAAATGTTTGCAAAAAAATATCACAACAAAATTTTCTCTATTGAGGATAGTGAAACCATTATAATTGGCCTCAATGTCATAGCTTTTGAGGATTTTACAGAGGAAATAGGAATGACATTGAAAAGGAAAAAAGTCAGGATCAAATAGAAAGAAGAAATTTGTGCTAGAGAGGATACGCTTGCAAGAACATTGAAGGATCAGTTTTAAAAAAACTAAAGAAACTAACAACATATTTTTAATTAACACCTAAACTTTATTTAAAAATTATACTTTTCAAAGGCATCCTTTAAATGAAAACTTTTTTTTACCATCAAAATACAGAATAGTCTTTTAGTCATCATGTTGGCTAAAAAAAATATATCTTTCCAACTTAACCTTTCTCATTCCACAAAATTCCATGAAGGGTCAGTGGTGGAATTTGAGGGTTGGTGTCCATATATGCAATTCTTTAAACTTTTAAAATCTTCAACTTCTTGATTTCCTTGCCCACAGCAATCATGGTCTCCAGATCACCTACTCAGAATTGAACTATGGAAAGCAAAGCAGCCAGAGAAGTTGAAGGATGATAAAATAACCAGTTGATTTTACCCTGACCCCAGAGTCAACCATATAGTCTCCTGATAGATGTTGAGAACCTTGTGACTGGAAGGAGGACAGATAGTCTACATGATCCCATCAGGAGTCAGGTTCCTATGCCAAAGGAAGAGTGTTACTGATGACACATTAGAGGATTCTTGGGCATACCTGGTATACGTCATATCCATGCCTATGAGGAAACATTAGTAACTGTACCAGAAATGTGAGGTCATATGAGGTACAGGAAATTTCCTTAGATTTGGAGTCAAAAGACTTCAATCCAAATGGCAGTTCTAACACTTACCACTTGTGTGATACTGAACAAGTTATTTGTCCACTATGAGCCTCTTTCTTTATCTATGAAATATATGTTGGACTAGAAGATCCTTAAGGTATTTTCTAGATCTAATTCCATATCTAGGTCGTATGTAAATTTTCATTGAAAATATTAAAGAAAATAAAAATATGCTTAGAAATGGCTCATATAATTTCAGCTGTCATTTATACCAAGAGGAAATAATATAAATTAAAATATTGCCTTGTTATTTATTCAATTTCAATTTTCTCAGACTTTAAATAGGAATTTCGCGATGTAAAACAAAAACTAAGAAATGTTTATTTAAATTGCTGATAGTAGTAAAATTACAAATCATAGATTTACAGCCCCAAAGAACCTTAGCAGTCATCTAGTCCAATTCCCTTGTACTTAAGATGAGGAAACTGAACCTCAGAGAGGTGATCTGAACAATGTCATGAATCTCACAAGTGATAAAGCTGGAGTTTAAACTCAGGTCCTCTGATTACAAATCCAGACTTCTTTCACCAACCATAGGACATTAGTGAGATTTTTTCTTATTCCCATGTAATAGAAAGATCATTATACAGGAAATAAGAAGACTTTTGTTTGAGTTTCACTTCTTTCATTTTTTGAGTTTCACTTCTTTCATTTTGTAGCAGTATATTTTTTATCAAATAATTTACCATCTGTATCTCAGTTTCTTCATCTTTAATATGGAAATAATAATACCTTCCCTTCTTTAACCCAAAGGACTGGTGAGTGAATCAAATGACAAAATAGATGTGAAAATGCTGTGTAAACATTTAAGTGCAGGAAAATGATGGGATGTGATAAGAATAATGCTAACTGACACTTTTGAATAAAATGACAAGATATTTTGACATCCTTAGATGTGAATAATATCTAGTTTATCAAACACAGATATAGATGTTCAGCAAGGAGAATATTTTCAAAGCAACAAAGAGCTACTGAAGTCAGGTGGCAGTGATGGATTATAGGAAGGGGTACAATAAGGGACTAGTGTAGTGGTTTGGGTAAAGTTTAAAAATTGTGTGCTGGTTTACTGTTCAGGGGAGGCGTTAAACCAAAACTGTATCACAATCTACTCAACATCATATTGATGCTCCCCGGATGGTGGGATTACCTAGCATTTGAAGCTTATGCCATTACATTAATACACTCTTAGTGGAGTTGTGACTTGATCCAAATTTTCTGGAAAATAATGTGGAACTTTGTGATAAAGGTCACTAAATTACCCATATTCTTTATCCATCAATCATACTACTGGACATATATTGCAAGGAGGTGAAAGACAGAAAGGTCCTTTGTGTACCACCCAAAACTTTTTGTGGTAGTAAAGAACTGGAAACAAAGTAGGTGTTCATTGGTTGGGTAAAAGCTAAATAAGCTGTGGAATGGAATGTAATATTACTTAAGAAAAAAATGAATATGAGGGATTTTAAAGAACATAAAAATATTTGTCTGAACCAATGTATAGTAAAGTAAGCAGCACCAGGAAAACAATATACAAAATGACTAAAATGGTATAAATGAAAAGTATAATAAAACAAAAATACTGGGTAATAATGATGAAAAAGGTCGACTCTAGATAATAGATGAGGAAATGTGCCATTTCTTTGTTGGAGAAGTGAGAATCCATTTTGCTTAATTTCTGGACACTGTTCTCACAAATACTGTGTGTATTTGTGGTAGATTATACCTCAGGAGGTGAGGGGTGAGGGTAGGAGAAAAAACATTTTCTAGCTACTATTATTACTGTGCCAGGTTAGTCAATAACTTTGGAAGGAACCAATTGTTTCTACTAACTGATCATGGAAACACATGAATGAGGTATGTGTCAGTTGGCTTTATATTGCATTGCCTCTTTACTATAAGAGAAGGCCAATTGTTAGAGTGTTGGTGGAGAAGGGAAAGGGTAGGGGTCAGAGGATCCCTTCCTAGTATGGCTATGGGAGTGAAGTGAGAAAGATCTAAGGGATTCATACACTTATAGCCCGGAGAACAACCCTCTAGCTATCTCTTCCATTCCCATCTACCTCAAGTTGCCAAATATCCTTTCCCTTCTTTTTCTCTAGTGTTCATTTCAGTCAGCTTTCCATATGTACATTTGTAACAGTCCTGACTGATCATATCACAGATGCAGGGCATACTAAATTTCACCACTATTAACATATGAGGAAGGAGAAAAGAGCAGGAAGAGATATTAGATGATTTGCCTCAATCTCCAGCACTCAGCACAGCGCCTGGCACATAGGTGCTAAATAAATGTTTACTGAATGAATGAATGAATGAATGAATGAATGAATGAATGAATGAATGAATGAATGAATAAATGAATGAATCCCCAGCACCCTGTACTTAGCTAGAGATGACTCTGCCCAGTAACAATAGCTAGCATTAGTGTAGAGCTTTCCTTAAAAGGAAGTTGTGACATTAGTAATGCAGACACCTTTTTCTTAATTTTACATGCAAGGAAGCAGAGATTTGATCCCCTGCAACAGTTGCAGAATATACATAAAGCAGAGTAGATAAGAGAGCTAATTAGATGTCAATGTCTTAACAAGGTGTTTCTACACGACAATTTCTTTACTAAGTGTAAATGCCTTTCTCTGAATAAATCAAAAGGGGCAATATGTTGGCTTGATTGAAAATGGGTCATGACCCTTGGGAATTTTAAAAAGCTAAGTCTAGAGAAAATTGGGGAAATTGGAGGAGTATATATGTAAAGGAGACACATTTGGCTAAAGGAAATGATTACTTTCTTCTCCCTTCCACCCAGACCATGACACCTAGCCTAGCAGTAGACCTATTTCACTCTGAAACATTCCTTCCATTGAGAAGCAGAAGTCAGAGGGAGAGTTGAAGTTGAAAGAGTTAGTCTCGCATGCTCTAACTAACACAGGGATACAAAAAGACAGTCTGAAAGAAGATTCAAGCAGCCAAAGAAGAAAGCTAATTACCTCAAAAGAGAACTAGCCCTGACCACCAAGAGTTAAGATGCAGTGAGAACCTTTGAAGAAAAGAAAGTACTTTCAGGTTCTGCAGCATCAGATTTGTCACATTTGTCACATCAGTTTTCCTTCATCTTTGCTTCCATTCCATTTTGCTTTATTTCTGGACACTGTTCTCACAAATACTGTGTGTATTTGTGGTAGATTATACCTCAGGAAGTGAGGGGTGAGGGTGGGAGAAAAAACATTTTCTAGCTACTATTATTACTGTGCCATGTTAGTCAATGACTTTGGCAAGAACCAGTTGTTTCTACTGACTGATAATAGAGGCACGTGAGTGAGGTTTCATGAACTATATAGTGTTAGGAGTGAAATCCTTCACAGTTTCCCTGGACCTTGAGGTAGCAGCTGTCCTTTGAGAGACTCCATTTCCACATTTCACCAAGTTCAAGTTCAAGTCCAGTAATTTTGCTCCATATAGATAAGGAAATTAAGAGTCAAAAGCAGAGACAAAACTTGAATTCAGGCTTTCTGACTCTAAATCCAGAATGTTTTTCATTATTTCATGCAGACAATATTCTCATCAATTTCTCCTAATGAATCTCCAGTACTATATTTTAGTTACATGTGCATATGGATATAATAATAGAATGTGAGCTATATATTATGTATACATATATTATATTTATATCATTTGTATTTGTGCTATATTATTCTCTCTTATGCAAGTTGATTATTTAAAGCAGAATTGTCAAACATACAGTCAGTGAACCACAGGTGCAACCATAATCAGATTAAAATGTTGTTTGGAAAATACTTAACAAAGTAAGAATGCAAAGAATACAGGTAATGTTAATATATAGCTTTCTAAGTCAATATGTAGCCTCAGAGATCCTTAGGTACCACTACCTGACCCTGCTTCTGTTTTAGTTTGACACCACTGACCTAGAGAGTATTCTCAGGACCATTTACTTTACCTTGGTTAACAAAGACTTTTTGCTAGAGTCAAAAAGTCACAAAACCCTCAACAAAACATTTTTAATTTTCTCCTGTATATATAGCTGAGGAAACAACTATAAATAAATTTTTCAAAAGCTGTCCACCAAATGTCCACGTGCTTAATACCTGATAATTAGACTTCCCCCTTTGCTATTCAAGGCTAGGTTTTCAAAGCCTCAAACTTAGTTGTGCTAACTAGAGGATTTATTGGAAGTATGCAGTCTGTTAGTGGACACACTCACTCATGCAGGGAAGGTCCAAGATGTGCCTTTTATCCCACTATTAACTTGACTCTCTCTCTTTGGTTTAAAGAAATGAAGTTAAATGGCATTGCAATCAGGAAATCAGTTCTCTCTAGATCTTCTCTGCCATAAATGTGACCTTCAGTTATCTGTGTGGTTCTTTATTGGGATAGAGAAAGGGAGTTAGTGCTTCTTACAAAATTCAACAGCATTTGTTGGGATAGCAGGATTAGGATAAGTAAATTCCAAGTACCCTTAGATATACCAACCATGAGTAGATTAGAAAAGGGTAAACTTTAGCATTGGTAGAATTCCTTTGCAACTATATTCATTGATTTTCATCAGTTACTATTGCTTTCTCTATCTGCATGTCCCCTATCTTCTACCAAAGCATTGAAAGGGATCTGGTCTAACTAACCTGCATCACTTCCACTGTTGTTAAATTGGCTAGGTTGTGCCTGGCAGAAAGAACTGGAAAAGCTAATTTAGGGACCCTTTAAAAATGTGATCTCTGATCCTTTGATTTGAAGAACAAATTTGAAAAGGCACGAAGTTTCAGAAAACAATTTTGTTCAACTCTAATCCCCTGGCCACCTTTGTAAAAGCATCACTGACATTGCTTGTGTTTTTGCTCCCTGAGAACAAGCCTCTATTTCTCTTATATATCTCTTACATGATAGTATGATCCCTAATCTGATTTATAAGAATTGAAAATATGTCTCTAAATGGATTTTAAATTATGTAGGGAATACTCTCCCAAACCTCATTTTCACCTTCTGAAATCTTCCCTATTCCTCAATTTTCTTCTGTATATATAGCTTGATTCCTCAAGATCCAACTCAAAAGCCAACTCTTCCATCAAGTCTTCCTTGATCCTCCAAGTCATAAGTCTGAGAATTCTCATAGAAGTCTTTCCCTCATGTACTTGTATTCCACTCTGCAACGTATGTATGTCTGTTTTATTCTCCCAAGTGCATTATATGGTACAAGAAGACAAGGTCTGTATCAGGTTCTCATCTTATTCATCCTTCTTTCTCCCACAGAGCCTGAGTACTGAACCTTAAATTTAGTAGAAACATCTGTATTTGTAAAGTGTCTGGCATACAGTAGACACTATGTAAATGCTTAATAATAGTAATAATATTTACATAGTGAATAAAATAGATGCTCTGCTGGGAATGCATAGTTTTCATCATATTTTCATAAGAAATATTTCCATCACACATTCTAACATGGAGGTTTTAATTTGCTAAAAGGTAATAACAATTTTTAAAACATATCAAGTCTCTTTTATTTCGCCCTTTTTTAAAATTGCTTTATACTAAAGCAATGAGATCAGCATTATCTCACAGTCCAGCAGATAAGAGGCTAAATGGAAGATAGGAACAAGTGTTAATAGTCTCTAGCTCTCATCTCAAAGTTTTGTTTAGTTTTGTTTGCATGTTTTTGTGTGTGTGTGTGTGTTTGTTTAACCACAGATAAGCAGCCTTCCCTTTACAACTTGTGTATGTGTGCCTTCTGACTCTTCTGTAGTCTATCAGAATGGCACAATTTTTCAGTGCCCACATTGGGATTATTGACAGTGAATTAGCTCAAGGATGGAAAGAGAAAGCCGCTACTAGGAGCCAACCAGAACAAGCACAAAACTAGTAGCTTGCCAAATGTCTTCTAATTACTTTGCTATTGGTCATAGCCTGCAGTGTCAGAAGCCTGATTAAAAGAAGCATCAGACTTGAAGTCAAAGGGGTGGCAGGTGAGTTCCAGTTTTGACCCTTCCATGACCCTAGTGATTCATTCTACCTCTGGACCTCAGTTCCTTTTTCTGTAAAATAGAAATAATAGCATTTATATTTAAAAATTATAAGATCTAGAGGTCATCAAGTGGTATGGGGACTACATGTGGGGAAGTAGAGCTCCAGGGGGGTGAAGTGACCTAAGATCTTATGAATATTAAGAATTGTGATGGATGGAAGGAGCTAAGGATATAGAATACTGTACCTGGAATCAAGAAGAACTTAATTCAAATACGGTCTCAGGCATTTACAAGCTGGGTGACACTAGACAAATCACCTAACTTCTGGAATGTCTCAGTTCCCTCAGTTGTAAAATGGAGATAATATAAGCACCAATCTCTAAGAATTATTGCGAGGATACAAGTCACTATTTGTAAAGTGCTTTGTAAACCTTAAGGTGTTATATAAATGCCAGTTATTATTGGAGATGATCATGAGATTTTAGATCTGAATAGATGAATGAGCAAAAATCATTTATTAAGCATTTACTATGTATCAGGCACTGTGCTAAACCATGGGGATAAAAACACAAAAAGTTAAACATTCTTTGCCCTTCAGGAGCTTACATATTAATAGAGAAAGAGAAAACATGCCAGGGACCACTGAGGGGTGTTTTGGTCAGGAAAGTCATAAAAATAATGAGTTCTTCATAGGGTAATTGATTGAATTCACATAAGGAATGAAAATGCTGGTTTGAATATTGTTCCCAAAGTTGGAAGTGAAAAGCAGAAAGTGCAGAGGAGGTATTGTGCGAAGGTGGACAGGGAACTCCAAAGTTGGGGGGGATAAGTCAGTTCTAAAATGCTGAGGTTCCACCAATCAGAAGCCCATTGTTTCGTGACTGCTGGATCTCAAGGCTGGAAGTGGAAGCTGGCTGGTGTTGAGGGAGCATGATATGAAGTTAGTCTGGGGACAGCAACATGGTAGGATGGGATAAACTGGACAGGAACTTAGTAACAGCCAGAATATGAATATGCATCTTCCAACTCCAAATCCTAGAGAAAAGCTGCTCCTTCTGTTAGTTAACTCTTCCTCCCTTCTAGACCTATCAAGAGGAAAGAAATTTTTAAACTTAAAAAGTGTTATGGAAATGAATTGAGATTCTATCATTGTTGCTGCTGTTTAAACACGTGCCCTCCTTTTCAAAAGTGCAATTTCCATTTAGTTATCTGTCCCTATGGGACTGTGGTCAAAGCTTCACTTGGTTCTTAAAGAAAGAAATACATTGCTTCATGCCTCCATTTGTCAAAATGGCAGAAAGTCCAAAGAATGGGCCAAGCATCCCCCCCTGGCATTCCAATTCCATGTTGTTCTGGAATTGAGTTTACTGAAGCATATACCATCCAATAACACACCAGAGCCCAGTAAGTCTGTTCCTGGATTTGGATTCAGACAGAGATGCCATCATAACAGATGGAAGGGAGGAAGTGGGTAGAGAGAGGATTGTTTCTTGGAAGCAACAAGGGAATAGCAGCACAGCAAGTGGGTGAAAAATACATAGGTACTTTAGGAAATTCCAAAGTATTAGACATGCGTTGAAAACTTTTTTTGCACAAGTGATTCCCTTCGTCTAGGAAGGAAGGCAATAATATGATTTTATTAAGCACTTACTCTGTGCCGTGCACTGCACTGAGCGCTTTACAAACTTTATTTCATTTGATCCTCGTAACAATTCTAAGAGACAACTGATAATATTATCTTTATTTTTTTGTTTTATTTTTTAGGAAACTGAGGCAAACAGATGTTCAGTGACTTGTCCAGAGTCACACAACTTGAAAGTATCCAAGGTCAGATTTAAACTATTCCTGCCTTCAGGCTCAGCCCTCTGTGTCAGTTTGATGTCTCTAGGGAATGACAGGTAAGGAAAACATAAATTAATAACTATTCTAAAATTCCCAGAATTCTCTGGGGTCAGTGAGAGGTTAAGTGACTTTCCTAGAGTCATACAGCCAGCATATGTCAGAGGACGTTCCTGAACCCCAGATTTTCCTATTCTGAAACTGACTCTCCACTACATAAATACTTTTACTCAAAGAAAAAGACAGTTATTTCAAGGTTTTTGCCAGAACCATGGGGATAATTTAAATCAGCCTAACAAATAATTTTTTAAACAGGAAAGACTTTATTCACAGAAGGGAAAATAAATAGTATCAACACAAAACAGACCACTGGAAGTTACAAAGCAGTGTTTCAAACTACACATGTGGGACACTGGGTGGACCATACATTAGAGGAGAAGAAAGTTCCTAGTATGTGCAGAACAGTATGCTAGAATTACCTCTTCTTTAACTCATATTACCAGAAGAAACATTTTGCCTGTGAGAACACTCCCAAAGCATTCCTAAAAGGAATGCTTATACTTCCAGTATTCTGGCATTTTATTGGGGGAAGGGTAATTTAAAAAGGGACTGGGTTGTGCAAAGGAGAGGGAAGGGGGAAATTGAGTATTCTGGAAAACTTCCAGTTTTAATCTAACCTAATGATATGGTCTAGAAGACATTAAGCTGCTGGAAAACTTTTTGTATCCTGATTATTCAAAAACACCTCTTTGTCTGTTCATTGTATCCATTTTTTGAACCATACCAATAAATAAGTTTCAAGAAAGTGGCCATTTTGAGGAGTCACTCCTTATGTCTAACATCCCAAATTCCAAGCTGTCAGACCTAAAGTTTCATTTTACTTGCCAGAGTTAAGCACCAGGGACCAGCTCCAGATCAAAGTGATGAATGCACCAGTTCCCTGAATATTCAGAAGCTGGAACTCCAAATTAATTCTGGCACCACTCAGTCTGTTTCTCAAGCTTTGGAGACCTAGCCTTAACAATGCAATCAAAAGCTAACCTACCTCTGAAAGTTTCCTTTAAACAGGCTGTCTGTCTGTCACAACTATCCACTGAAGAGGGTACAGTGAAGGAAGCAGGTCTAGAAGCTAGTTACTGATATATTTTTTAAAAGACACACAAATAATAGAGGTGGAACAAGTGATACACACCCAAATCCGATTTAGAATGCTAATCTCTCTGCTGATCTCCAATCTAGAACCTCTTATTGTTTTACTGACATCTCACCTCCAGTAGACTTTTAAAACTCAATACAGTGTGTCTAAAATAAAATTCATTATCCTTCCCCCTAAATCTTCCATCAACTTCTCCCTTCTCTAGTACTGTAGAGGACAACACTGTCCTACCAATCCCTCAGGCTCAAACCTAGGAATCGTCCTAGTTTCCTCGCTGTCTCTCATCTACTATATCCAAGATGTAGCCAAGACCTGCCAATTTCACTTCTGCAATATCTCTCAAACATACCTCTTCTCTCCTGACACTACCACCTCTCTGGTGCAGAATGTCCTAAATCATGCCTAGATTACTGCAATAGCCAGGTGATGGGGCTGTCTGCCTCAAGTCTCTTCCCACTTAAATTCATTCTCTATTCAGTTACTGAAGTGATTTTCCAAAAACATAGGTCTGATATCAAGTTACCCACCTCAGTAAAGTCCAGTGGTTTCCTATTACCTCCAGTAGTAAATATAAAATGCTCCATTTGGCATTTAAAGACCTTCATAACCTAGCCCCCTCCTACCTTTCCAGTTTTCTTACACCTTACTCTCCACTACTTACTCTTTGATCCACTGCAATTGACCTTCTAGCTGTTCCAGAAACATGAAATTCCATCTCTCACCCTCTGGGCATTTTCTCTGGCTGTCACCCATTCCTGGATTGCCCTCTTTGTTCTGCTTCAATTACTGACCTCTTTGACTTCTTAAGTCCCATCAAAAACCCTACCTTGTATAGGAAGCCTTCTTCATCTCCTCAATTCCAATGCTTTCTTTTTCTTTTAACTATTTAACTATTTCCTATTTATCTCGTGTACAGCTTCCTATGTATGTGTTTGTTTGCATGTTGTCTCTCCCATTTGATTGTGAATTCCTTTTGCGTCTTTTTCGTATCTCTTTTTGTATCTTCAGCACTTAGCACCTTAGTAGGTACCAAATAAATGATAAGACCTCAACTCCATATTTTTCTTTAAGCAAAAGACAGAACTCTAGGTCACACACATGTTAACTTAAATTGAATTTACACTTGAACTGAGTATGATTTTCCTGAAAGAGGGGTATGGTCTCTTAGGGTCACTCTTCCTGACAATTCCTCAAACAACAAGTCCCATTCTCACAATATTTACTGAAATAAGAATTGAATGATGGGAGGAAAAAAGGAACAAGTAAAAACTAAACTCAAAGGGACATCCATACCTTACTTTTCCTCTCTCTTCCTCAACCATGGTTTCCATTTCCTTTTTCTACTCTCTACCCCCTGTGTAACCTTAGACAAGTCATCCCCCCCCCCGGGTCTCAGTTTCCCCATACCTATATAGCATTTTGAAAGCATTCCCTGGGAGATTTGTTGTTGTCCAGTCATTTCAATTGTTTCTGACTCTTTATGACCCCAATCTGGAGTTTTATTGGCAAAGATACCGTAGTGGTCTATCATTTTCTTCTCTTTCTCATTTTACAGATGAGGAACTGAGGTAAAAAGGGTAGAGTGATTTGCCCAGAGTCACACAGCTAATGTCTGAGATTGGTTTGGAACTCATGAAGATGAGTCTTCTTGACTCCTGGCCTCTATCCACTGTGCCACCTGGCTGCCCTTCCGTGAGCAGTAGTTCATCACATATTATTGCTATCAAATATTATTATTCATAGATGAAGACATTGAGACATGATAGTTAATGAATGTCAAAGCCAGAACCAAATTCAGGTCTTCTCGCTGTTTGCACTATCGCGATCTGGCTCTTTAAAATGAAGGATTGGATCCAATGATCACCTAGGTCCCTTTCAGTTTTGATATTCTCTTAGTCTTTTTAGACATTGAAAACATCTATAGGTCAGAATGAGTAAGGTACTAACATGTCAAAAAAGACATTCCACACTCCTAAATACACATTTATACAGTAAATGAAATTAGCTGCTTCTTATCTAGCCCAAAAGTTGTGGATCTAATCTTTAAGATAAACTGAGCATGCAATTAGGAAACATTAGTATTACATGGATCCATCTTCTAAAGTATAGCTACAGAGTGTTATCAGGTAAGATGAACTGCTTAAACCTTCCCACTTGAATAACACTGAATCTTCTAAGATGGTTATGGGAATAGCAATGAGAGATAAAAAATGGTTCCCATTTATGTAGCCACAGGATAAGATTCACTAATGCATATACCCTCCCCACCAGCTGAACACTAAAAAATTTAAAATCTATCATCAGTTTTTTGTGCAACTGAGACACTACTGTGACACTTTCTTCTTCCCTGGTTAGATTTGCACATGAGATGACACATCTACATAGCATTTTTAAAAGAATTTCTTCATAAAAATGTCATGAGGTAAGTAATGTACCCATCCCATTTTATAGATAAGGAAACTGAGATTCAAAGAAATTGATTTGTCCATGGTGGCATGGCTAATAATCCTTCAGTCTCAAAAGTGGAAGGAATCACAAAGATCATAGAGTTTCAACTATATATCTATAATAATTCCATCTATCACCTTCCCAATGAATTGTCATCTCATCTTGAAAAAGCCATGTCCTAAAACCTGATAGCAAAATCATGGAATTTAGAGTTAGAATGAATTCTATGTTTCTATCTCATCTACCTTGGATATATTCTCCTCCTCTACCAACTTTCCAACTTTTCTACTTACAGTACTTTTAGATAAAAAACTTGTGATTCTGATTACAGGAAAAACTCTTCGGTGAGGAAATCCCTCTATCAATGCAACTTAGCAAATTCTTAGCTATTCACAGTGTTAGAGAGGTGTTTAGATAGAGCTGTGGTGTCAAACTCAAATAGAAACAGGGGCCACTAAACCAAACGTAAGATCCCTGTGGGACTATGTATTGACTTAGAAAACCACATAATAATGTTATGTTCTATTGTACTTTATTTTGTTAAATATTTCCAAATTATATTTTATTCTGGTCCTGCAGGCTGCTTGTTTGACACCTATGGCCTAGAACCCTGAGATGCAATATTACTTGAAGACATTGGAATATAACAGTTAAATGTTAAAGCTAGAACCAAATGCAGGTCTTCTCATTTAAGGAGCCTTGTTCTTTTCACCATACTTATCTGGGTCTTTAAAAAAAAGGATTGGATTCAATGATTTTCTAGGTTCCTTCCAGTTTTGATATTCTCTAAGTCCTCTTTAGACACTGAAAGGACCTGTGGGTCAGAATGACCAATGTATTAGCATGTCAACAAAGACATTCCATACTCTCAAACACACTTTTATACAATAAAGGAAATTAGTTGCTCTTTCTTTGGCACAAAAGTTGTAGATCAGATCTTCAAAGCAAATTGAGCACACAATTAGGAAACACTATTATTACATGAACCCATCTTCTAAAGCATAGCTACAGAATGTTTTCAGGTAAGATGAGTGATAATATTACTTGAACACAATCAGTATGTGTTATAGACAGGGTTTGAACTTAGCTCTTCCTGTCCATTCTGCTATCCATGGCACCATTCTATTTCTTGCTATACTGAGAAACGTACTAACATAAGTATTACCATTGCTATTTAAAAAGACTTTAAAATCAATTATTCTATGGATCCACCCAAAATCTCTGTTTCTTCCCAGATCCAAACACCTTTCCTTGACTATCCTTGACTTATTTATATTGTTTCTTCATTAGGATGTTATTTCAGAAGTGAAATCACAGAACAGTGAAAAAAGCACCAGCAGGGACAAGACACTTCTAGCCTTAGCTTTGCTAATAAATTTGAATCCTTGACTGATTCCGTTGCTTCTGTTCTCTGAACTTCACTTTCTTTAGAAATAAAATTAAGAAGAAGAAATAGATGACCTCCAAGGCCCCTTACAGTTTCAACATTGCTGCGATTCTAAGTAGATTAAGCAAATACATTCATCAAAAAGAGCATTCCTTTAGTCATTCCTGGAAGGATTCCAGAGTGTTTCATCTGACACTGGAATACTTCTCCAAATCATGGTCACCTAACTGTCTGGGACTGAAGAAATGCAACCAAAGAGGAGAACAAGACTGGAAACAATTTCTCTGCTTGAGCTATAAAGAGTTAGGTAGCCAAGTCCCAAAGACAGGCAAAGAAATTCCATTCAGGGACAAGGGCATTCATAATTAGACCTACTATAAATAACCTGCAGCTTATATTGAAAACAGTTCAGTAACATGTGAGTTTAGTAAGAAATTTTTACTTGAACTCAGATGAAGACCTTCAACTTTCATTAAGAAAGGAAAATTCATAGATGCAAAAATTTTAAATAAGATTTTAGCAAAAAGAATACAGCAACTTATTACCAGAATAATATATTATGAACAGGTAGGATTCATACCAGGAATGCAGGGCTGGTTCAATATTTAGGGAAACTATTAGCATTATCCATCATATCAACAACAAAACTAACAGAAAACACATGATTATCTCAATAGATGCAGAAAAGGTTTTTGAAAAAGTACAACACCCATTTCTACTAAAAACACTGAAGAGCATAGGAATAAAGTGAATTTTCCATAAAATAATAAGTAGTATCTACCTAAAACCTTCAGCAAGCATTATATGCAATGGAGATAAGCTAGATGCATTACCAATAAGATCAGGGGTGAAAAAAAGATGTCCATTATCACTACTATTATTCAATATGGTACTAGAAATGTTAGCGTTAGCAATTAGACAAGATTAAGAAATTAAAGGAATTAGAATAGGCAAAGAAGAAACTAAATTATCATTCTTTGCAGATGATATGATGATATACTTAGAGAATCCAGGAGATTCAAGTAAAAAAACTACTTGAAATAATAAAAAACTTTGGTAAAGTTGCAAGTTACAAAATAAATCTGCACAAATCTTCTGCATTTCTATATATTAGTAACAAAGTCCAACAGCAAGAGATAGAAAGAGAAATTCATTTAAAGCTAGGGTAGACTCTATAAAATATTTGGGAGTTTACCTGCCAAAACAAACTCAGGGACTATATGAACACAATTACAAGACACTTTTCTCACAAATAAAGTCAGATGTAAGCAAGTGGATAAACGTCAGTTGCTCATGGGTAGGCCAAGACAATATAATAAAAATGTCAATTCTACCTAAATTAATTTACTTATTTGGTACCATACAAATTTAACAAATTATTTTCTAGAGCTGGAAAAAATAATATCAAAATTCATTTGGGAGAACAAAAGGTCCAGAATATCAAGGAGACTAATGAAAAGAAATGCTAGAGAAAGTGGCCCAGCTCTACCAGATCTCAAATTGTATTATAAAGCAGCAATTATCAAAACACTTGGTACTGGCTAAGAGACAGAAGGGTAGACAAGTGGAATAGGCTAGGTACTCAAGACACATTAGGCAATGAATATAGCAATCTACTGTTTGATAAAGGGAAAGCTGCATAACAGTGTGGTGGAAACTAGGCATAGACCAATGCCTGACATCACACACAAGAATAAAGTCCAAATGAGTACATGATCTAAGTATAAAGATTGATACTATGGACAAATTGGTGGAACAAGGAATAGTGTCATTATCATATTTATGGAGAAAGGAAGATTTTTTGACTAAAGAAGAGATAGAGAGAATTATGAAGTACAAGATGCATAATTTTGATTACATTAAACTGAAAAATTTTTTCACAACCAAACCCAATGCAACCAAGATTCGTAGGGATGCAGAAAACTGGGAAATAATTTTTGCAGCTAGTATCTGTGATATAAAGGCCTCATTTCTAGAATATGTAGTGAACTGAGTCAAATGTACAAAAATACAAATCATTCCCCAATTGACAAATGGTCAAAGGATATGAACAGGCAGTTAGAGGAAGAAATTAAAGATATCTACAGTCACATGAAAAATGCTCTAAATCATTATTGATTAGAGAGATGCTAATCAAAACAACTCTGAGGTACCACATCACATCTATCAGGTTGGCAAACATGACAGAACAGGAAGATGATAAATGTTGGAGACGATGTGGGAGAGTTGGAACACTAATTCATCGCTGATGGAGTTGTGAGCAAATTGGAACTGTGCCCAAAGGGCTACAAAAATATGCATACCCTTTGACCTAGTAATATCACTTTTAGGACTGTATTCCCAAGAGATCATAAAAATGGAAAAGGGTCCTACATGTACAAAAAATATTTATAGCAGCACTCTTTGTGGTGGCCAAAAACTGTAAATCAAAGAGATGTCCATCAATTGGGGAACGGTTGAATAAATTATGGTATATGAATGTAATGGAATACCATTGTGCTATAAGAAACAATGAACAGAAAGACTTCAGAGAGGCCTGGAAGGACTTATATGAACTGATGCTGAGTGAAAGGAGCAGAACCAGGAGAATTTTGTGCACAGCAATGACCACAACTGTGGGAGAGTTTTTTCTGGTAGACTTGAAACTTCATTGCAATGCAAGGACTTAAAAAATTCCCAATGGTCTCTTAAGGCAAAATGCCCTCCAAATCCAGAGAAAGAACTATGGAATTCAATGATAGAATGTAGCAGATCATTTTTGTGTGTGTGTATTATATTTTGGTTTCTTATGTGATTTCTCCCATTCATTTTAATTCTTTTACACAGCCTGACTATAGTGAAAATGTATTTAATAGGAATATACATGTAGAACCTATATAAAATCATGTGCTGTCTCAGGGATGAAGGGGGCAGGAAGTGGGGAAGGGAGGGGAAAGAAGTCTAAATTATATGGTAGTGGTTGTAGAAGACCGAAAATAAATAAAATTAATTTTAAAAAAAGGAAAATCCAGTAGTTGCTTCCCTTTGCAAAGAATATTACCCAGTGCCTTCCACTGACAGAATCAAAGAACATCAGGAATGTAAGTGACCTTAGACTCTAGGAAATTGAATGTTAGATCTGGTACAGACATCATGACAAAGAATATAAGAGGTTAGCACTGGAAGGGACCTTAGAACATAGGATGTTGGAGTTAGAAAGGACATTTGAATATGACATATTGTGCTGTAACTTTCAGGGACCAGAGAACATAGAATTTTATAAAGAACCTTGAAACTGAATGTTAGTGTTATGATCTTGTATTCATTCTAAAAAATGAAGAAAAAAATTAAAGGCTTTATGGACATAATTGAAGTTGATACAGTCAACATTGACTTTGTTTCTACACAAGTAGAAGGAAGGTAGCTCAGAAGCAACATGAACTGATGACTCTAATAAACCTCTGCAAGCTGGGGCATATTAAATAGGTTATAATTAAATAATTCCTTTCCCCCTAATTTATGCTTCTCCATCTCCTGTGAAATAGTCTTTTAAATAAGACAGGCTTATTGGGTTGTTTTAATAGGCATTCACTTAGAACAATGTTTCTCAGTTACACAGAGGCTGAATTAAAACTCCACTTGGATCATCTCAACCCTCATTCCCTATTCAAAATTCTTGGAATTTTTTGTCACATTAATTAAATATGTATCTGCATCTGACAATGGCTTTCTTTGCAAGCACATTTAAATTTAGCTCATCTTTCCACTACAACAGGATTATATAAGCATACATGTTTCTGTCTTTTAAGAAAAGACATGTGAGAGCTGAGAATAATGGAGCCAGATTCTGAGACTGTGACTATCTTTAGCCTAAGGGAGTGTGATACATTTAGGATGAAAATTTTACTATTATGTTCCAGGCCCTTCAGTCTTTCCCTGCCCACCTTGAAAAGCGGAATGATCTACATTCATATACTCTCCAGTGACTGAAAGGTAACTGAACCGCAGAAAAAGAATCATTTCCTTCCAGTTATACAATCATACAACAAATTTCTTTGATTTCCACTAATCTGACTTCCTAGATATTGGTATGCAAATGAGCTAGCAGTTCATTTGGTAAGCCTTTATCTCGTTACTACAATTTTGGTTTATTTAAACCAATTATTTCATTACACTTGTGACCATGTTTGCTAGTTTATCTGCTTGCTTGCTTTGTTTTTGTTTGTCTTGGTTTGTGCTTGGTCTCTGGAGAGATATTACTAAAAAAAAATCCATTTGACAAAAACCTTTTGACAGTCAGATATTAAGGGCCAATGACAATTTAAAAAATGCATCTATTTACTAAAAGATCAGAATAAAACTGGAGGCGAACTACCAGAGGCAGAATACATTTTTAAAAGTTCTGTTTCATTGACCTTGAACACTATACTGAAGACCCTATGCTCTAAATAATGTCGCTTCTAGAAAGGTAGAATTAGTAGCTCACAGCCACATAGCTGGTACCTGACAGAGGCAAAATTCAAACTCAAATCTTTTAATATCAAGTGTGGTATTCTTTCCACCACACTGCCTGTTCCTCTAGGACAGAATAATGACTTTATGTTGTGTTTCTGACGGGGATAGGAAGGATCATTGTATAGAATGCCACTGTTACCTTTCAAGACACAGTTTGAAAAAGGTAGTGATGAGAGGGAAGGCAAATATAGTAGGGAGAAAAGGAATAACAGTCACAAGGAGTGATAACAGAGAGAGAGAGAGAGAGAGAGAGAGAGAGAGAGAGAGAGAGAGAGAAAGAGAGAGAGAGAGAAAGCAATAGAGAGAAAAATGCAGTCAGAAGCAAAAAGACAAACAGAAAAACAAACACAGATTACAAAAGATAGTCACTTCAGCATTTTTGTAATGTACAAAGGACTTTTGGAGGGAGACCCAAACAAGCAGGAAAGCTTTGAAACAAACATTTGGAATGCTTACATAATTTTGAAAAGAAATGAAAGCTGTCTAAAATAGAGATTTGTGATCTGTGTGCAATCTTCCTTTTTTGGTTTTTCTTTGTATGTGGAAATTTTCATGTCTGTGGATGTTTCAGAATAACAAAAGACAATAAAATTATATGTGAAAACCCAGAAGGCTTGGGATCTCCTTCAAGTAACTACCTTTCCCGAAATAATTACCTACTTATTTGACTTCTCACCCATTAATATGTTCACTTTCTGGTTGTGTCACCTTTTTGGTTAAGGAATATCTTAATTGTTTTGTCCTTTGTTGCAAATAGCCCTTATAGTTTTATCTCTGTATGTCCTACAAGATATATAGAGATAATCCTATACATATAGTGCATATATGTATATATGTAATATAAAACCTATAAGATAGCATAAATACTATTATCTTATTTTACAAAAAACTAAGGCAAAATAGTAAATGACTGATCCATGACCATACCAATGATAAATACCTGGGATAATCAGTCCATAAAAAATTTATTAAGCACCTATTATATGCTAAGTGCTAAGGATACAGGAAAGCCAAAAGATAGCCCCTGCTCTCAAAAAGCTCCTGGTCTGAGAGGGGAGACAACATGCAAACTACATGGAAATAATTATATATGTGATAAATTACAGATCATAAATAGAGGGAAGACATTACAATTAAGAGGGATTGGGAAAGAATTTCTATAGAAAGGAGAATTTTCCCTGAGATTTGAAGGAATCCAAAAAAGCCAGGAGATTGAGATGAAGATGGAAAGTGTTCAGGTATTGGGGTCTAGCCAATGAAAATGCCAGAGTAAGAAGGAATGAACTGTCTTGTTTGAAGAGCAGCAGGGAGGCCAGTGTCACTGGATCACAGAGTAGGGAGGAGGGGTAGGTCACATGAAAGTTATAAAAAGACTGGAAAGAAAGAACAGAGATTATGAAGTCCTTTGAATGCCAAACAGATCATTTATATTTAATCCTGGAAGTGATAGGCAGCCGCTAGAGTTTTTTGGATGGGAGAAGTGACATGAACAGACTTGTTCCTTAGGATGATTGCTTTGACAGCTAAGTGGAGGATGAACTGGAATGGTAAGAGGCTTGTAGAAGGTAGACCAACCAGCAGGCTATTGCGATCATCCAGGCATGAAGTCATGCGGTCCTGAACTAGAACGGACCAACCAGGCCATCGTCAGAAGAGCAGAGGGGGCATATTCAAGAGATATTATGATGGCTGTTGTTATTGCTGCTTGGCCTTTGTTTTTGAAGAGGATGAATGACATCTTGGGAGTATATCCTGACTTGGGCATGAACTGAGTGCAGCAAGGCAGAGTTGCACAAAGTCAGTAGCCTCAATCCCTCTTCAGAGTCATCAAGTCCAGTGACAGGACAAAACTCAAGACAACTGGCCATGACGAGGAATGGAGTGGATGACCTTGATCTCTTTGCTATCTGATCAAGCTCTAAGTGCTCCACAAAGCCTACTTCAACAGAAAAAAAAATGGAGGAAAAAAAATTGTTTTCATCCTCCCATTCTGCCTGGAGAAATGTTTACATGCTTAGAGTAGACACCCTTGTAACTCACTGATGGACTTGAGGCCCTCAACCTGGTTTACCCCATTTCAAAGAGTTCACATTTTAATGGGGAACACAAAACATAATTATCAAAGTAAAGATAAAGCTCTAAACTTGGACTTTAAAATTAATTTCAAGGTACAAAATGGAGATATAACTCAAAAACCTGTTTAGGAAAAAAAATATATGGGGAGTCTTAATGAGATAAACAGTCAATGCTACAAAATGAATCAACAAGTCAACAGTGTGGTTTGACCAAAAACAAAACCAAAATTGATGCTATTCTAAGAAACTTCAAGAAGTAAAATGAAAGGACATAAGGTCATAGGATTTCTGTCCTCTGCCTGGTCAGACTACATCTGCATTATTGTGTCCTGCTTTAAATACTGAATTTTAGGAAGGACATTGACAAGACTGTACACATCTTAAAGACAACCAGGATGATGGAGGACTGTGCATGCCATCTAAGTCTGAAAGAAGTAATCGGTTTAGTTTGTTCTTTTTTTCTTAAAAGGAACAAGAGTTTAGCAAGTAATGAGAATAATTGAAAGACTGCAATGCAAAACAATGACAGTTGCTCTTCTCATCCCTAGAGAATTAGGAGTCATGGATGGAAACTGCATAGTGATGGATTTCAGCTCTACAAAAGGAAAAAACTTTCTAATAACACAACTATCCAAGGGTGGACTGAGCTGCTAGTGGATTCTCTGTTATTGGATGTATTTAAGTAAAATGTTGAATAACTATTTGTTGAGAGTAATGTAGAAGGGATTCCTATTCAAACTTATGATAGCCTTAAGAGTCTGTAAGCTTCCTTCCAGCTCTGGGGTTCTATGAGGCTATCATTCAGTCTAAACATGTAATTATGTCATTCTGTTTTTTGGTCCAGAGCTGTGAATTGATTGGTAAGAAAACTATCAATGTAGATTAGCAATTGGTTTATGACTTAAAACCTTAGAGCAATAATTCTCAAATGATTTTTGCTCACTTTGCTATGAAGAATTCTTGAAAAATAGCAGAATTAAGAGAATCTAAAGAGACTACAAGTATGTCTTCCACATAATTTCCAGGAGAGTTACATGCTATTGCAAGAGTAAGGTTCACAGCATTCCCAGCACATCTAATTGAAACCAGTGTGCCTAGTTCATTCTTTGAGAGTTGTCTAGTGAACTGATAAGTTAAGTAATTACCAAAATCACACAGCATGTACATGTCAGATTTGGGATGCAAGCCCAAGGCTTCCTAATTTGGAGGTCAGCTGTCCATCTACTGTGCCGTGTTGCTTCTCCTATTTGCTGTATTACTGTATCCAATCCTTCTTCACCATTAACATTAGCCTTTTGCTCTTAGGCACTTGCTAACATTGGTTTTAGTAGAGCCACAAGGCCAGAACAGTGTATGGCCCCTTACTTCCTAACTATTTTCAGCATAATTCTCTTTCCTTTCCTCCTTTGAGAAAATTAAACTTACCACAGCCTTCCTCTCAGAGGGGCAAAGAAGTCATTTTTAGAGGAAGCTAGTAAGACTTCAGTTACCAGGCAACTCCTGATATGTTTTAAAATAACTTGAAGTTTCACTACAAAAATAAATAAAATAAAGAATCTTCAAAACCCATGAGATCAGAATTTTCAAAGTAAAATTAAACCAAAGTCATACTTAAGGAAAGAAATTCAGAGGCCATTTCTAGGTGCCTTGGAAATCCTTGTCCAATTAAAGGAGGGAGTAGATTATCAGCTTCTAGAAAAATCTTGACAACTGTTGACAAGTGGCAAAGAAAATTTTTATTAGTTAGGGTAACACTTGGGTGAAGATGGCTGTTCAGACTCTACAGAAAAATGGAAGGAAAAGGGAAAAGTCAGCTTGGCATTTGTCAAACCAGTAGACACGAATATCTCTGGGGAAACATCTTTTCTTTCACTTGCAAACCATCCCTGCTTTCAAAGCCTTTGTCCATTAACTCTAGCAGACATAAGGTAGCACCTCCAGTGTGGGGTGAAATCAGGATCCAACTCAGTAAGGGTTTCTGAGCTATTCCCTTGAATTGCACCCTGCAGCCAATAACTCTAGCAAATAGTCTAGCATAGCTATTTATCCTCTCCCAGTTTCCAGAAGGTAACTGCCAAGTTATACTCTTAAAGATGCAAAAGACTTTCAAAGGTCATCTTGCCCACCCCCTTGCCTTCAGGCAGCACCACACTAGAGCCATTCCAAAAAGATGAGAAACTATCCAATTTTAAATTACCTTCAGGGGAAAAGATTGCACATTTCTTCTCAAACTTAACAACTATTAGTGTCAGTAAAAATTTCCTTAGTTTAACCTAACTCCTTTGTCTTAAAATCCCTCCATTTTCACTTCTTCTTTTTTTTTAGAGATATAAGATGGTTACTCAGCAACTTTGTAAGAATCCTTCATGTACTAAAGATTATGCCCCCATCCTAAACCTCCACCATTACTGCAAATTTCCTCCTAACTAAATAAATTCAGTTTATTTAATAATTACATTTTTGTAGGCTTATTTTCCAACTCACTTGATAGGGTTCCTCTCATTTTTCCTTATCCATCAGTATTAGTTGTGAAGCTGAGAACTAGATAAGACTTTATGATAAGAACTATATAATGTGAGGCTCTCCTCCCACATGCCTATTTTTATAACCCAAGATCATATTTGATTTTCAGCATCCAGGGTTAATGCTTTGTTCCCACCTGCCTCACTGCACATTACCCTGTTTCTTCTCCAACTGCTTATGTTCAATCATCCTCCATTTTCTATTTCTGTACAGGATCAGTTAGAGGGAAACAAGAGAGGCATTTCTTCTGTCTCAAACTCAAAGAGGGTCTCAAATTTTACATATAAAGGACTATCACCATTGTTTCAAGAACATATGAATGGCCTCTTCACATTTAGTATCAACTGAGACATTGAAGAAAGATAGACATTTCCTCAATCATTAATGTCATTTAAGGGAGTGGGAGGAAACTTAGAAAATAATTTGTTATTTAAAAGTACAAATACGTAATTATGACTCACTTTCAGGGAAGGATAGTATTTTGCTTTCCTACATAATTATACCATTACTATGGCTTGGTCCTTAACAGTTTAAAGTGGCCCATCTTCTATAAGTGTAATGTAGGGAAAGGACCAAAATGATTTGTAGCCAAAGTACCTGCGTTTACATCCTGACTTTTCCACTTACTATGTGAGCTTAGGTAAATTATTTAATTCTCTAAGCCTCAGGTTCCCCATCTTTGAAATGACAAGATGATCCCTAGGTAAACCAGCCTAGCTGATGCAATAACATATCCTGAGGGAGAGACAGAAGGTGGCATGTGCCAGGAAGATCAAACCACCACCACTATCCTGACCACCATACCTCCGCTCAGAAGCTGGTAGAGCCAGTCTAAGATTCTAAGCCCAAGAAGCTCAGAAATAACAGTGCTCCCAGACTACTGGCTCTGCTTCCAGCTCAACTCCTAAAACAGTCATTCAAGAGATCAACTCTTGTAGAGAAGGGATGTACCATCCTTACCACCAACACCATCACTAACTACCAACCAACTGCTATCAATGAGACAAACAAGCCAGCCAAACTGAAGTAGCAAGACCCCAGGAGGGAGATCCTTGCCTGGCTCTCCCTTTTTTCCAGAGAAATAGGATTGCAACTGAAAACAGACCAGTCAATAGAAAACATTCATCCAGAATCAAAGGCCCTCCCTGCTTTTATGTGATGCCTACAGGTAAAGTCTGAGTGGAGAAAAAGGCTAATTCCCTATTGACACAAGTCTATGATTTTGGGATACCCCAGATAAACTGACCTGCCACTTTTATCACAGTTCTGACAGTTACTTGTAGAGTGACCCTAGGTATATCAATATATCTCTAAGATCTTCAGTATTCTCATCTGTAAAGATAATAATGCTTGTGATATCTACCTAAAATAGTTATTTAACAAAGTGCTTCATAAAATGTAAGTACTACATAAATATGAATTATAATGATGATGATTTAATAAGCAGCATTTATTAAGTACCCTACTATGTGCAAGGCACTGTTCCAGGTGCTGAAGATTCAAAGGCAAAAATGACGTAACTTCTGCTCTCAAGGAGGTTAGATTATACTAGGGAAATCATTATATACACGACATAAGAGATATACACTTAATACAGGGCAAATACAAAGCAATTTGTAGAGTGGGATGAAATTAGGGGAAGACATTCTGGTTAATGTTTTACAAATAGATCTTTGAATGTATGCATAGCACTTTCTAAATTTAATCCACAGCATTAACATTTTCCCCATCACTTTCTTAAGTCTAGACAAAACATAAACTGGGAAATCAAGTACTGATTTGTAGCATATGTCAATTTCTAAGGTCTTGAAAAGAGCACATTTACTCATTCATGGTGATATGGTAATGAAGTCATCATGAGTAGCATTCCACTAGACTTTACACCTCATTGTCTTGTATTCCAGCTCCGAAAAGAATTCCTAGAGAATCAGCCCTGCAGGTTTCCATATACTTTGACTTTCCCTTGGTATCTGTTTACTTCTTGACAGGGGATTGGAATAGCTTGCAATTATTTTAATGTTCACAGCTTTGTGATTTGATCCTTTAAAAATATATTCCACATGGAAACATCACCCATTTTGACAATGAACCCATGGCTTCATCCTAATCTGCCTAAATCCCAGTTAACCCAAACCTCCTTGTTTAAATGGAGTTCAATTACATTGCCTGGGGTTGTATGAGTTTGGAAGGCTGGCAGCTTTCGAAGCATGCTGGCCCACTCTGTTCTGGCATTAGGAGCATTGTAACACTCTACAAATTCATTCATTTGGTTTCATCCCTGTGTTCCAGCACAGAGGATGCAGAGAACAGGCTGTTAGAACAGGGACTGAGCCAGAAGACTTAGCATGACTGGCAGAAAGCCAGCCATTGTGCTCTAGCCGAGTACGAGAAGAGACCTATCAGGGCTTTCACAAACAACACACTACACTTGTGAGATAAAACTACATGAACAACAAAGCAAAATGGAATGGAAGGCAATCATTTGGTAAATTAAAAAATTACTTTGGTTTCTATGTCCTTTGGATTGTCCAGAGTATGCTGAAGTCATTAAGTAATTATCTCAACTCTGCCTCAGGTCTCTAGACTGACTGAACATCCATTGGTAAGAAAGATTATTCTTTTGCTTTTTCTCTCTATTTTCCTCAGTTTTGGAGAGTTTCTACATTGAAATATATTTAGATAATGGTTCTCCCATTTCTATAATAATTAATTAAGTCAGAATTATTCTCTCATTCTACAGTGACAATTCTTAGGACAAGTTACTTTTATTTCATTGTCTGGTTTGGAGACATTCTAAGAAAGGGTTGAGAGACTTTTCTTTCCCTTGAACATAATCATATTTATCCAAGGAACAAGGAAAGTTTAAACTCAACTCCCCTAGTCTTAACCCAGGGGGAAATAGCCTGATATAAAATGCCATTGATTTATATTGCCACTATTTTCTGATCACCGTGAATATTGTATTGCATCATTTATACTCATGCCATTGTAGCATTAAGTGATTATTAAAGGAAAATAAAAGCCACCAGACTGTCAAAGGCAGTTAAACTTCATAAATAATATGGATTATGAACCTTCAGTTTTCTGCATGTCAATTTAGCAAGATTGATTTGCCACTTGCATGTTGTTTATTTAGTGTGCAAAACATCCGCCACCTAATCCAAACACATTTTTATTCCTCACCTCAATTGAGTTAGGCAATTGTATGTGTTACAAAATGAGTTTTCAAAAAACAAAAACCCTGGGATATCCTTCAGTTGTGCATTCCTTACCATGGACTTACTGTTGAAACTTTAAGAAAAATTATTATTAAAAAATAATAATAGCAAGCAGCTGGTGAAAATCAAATCCACTTCAGTGTTGCAAGCTGACTTGTTCTATGTAGAAATTATTACTATTCTCCTAGTCTCAAAAATCTGGGACATTAGCCTTTGACTTCTCCTACTTTCTCATAACTCTTTGGACAATCAGTCACCAAGTCCAGCACATCCTTCCCTTACCAAAGGTCTTCTTTCCACTCTCATATCCATACTGCTTTAGTGGCCCTCCATTGGTCCCTCTAATTCTATCCTCACATCTGCCCTAGCCATCCTACACATATTGCCAGCTAGAACATCTTTCACCATGTCAGCCTGGCTTAAAACCTTTTGATAACTTCCCATTGACTTCGCTATAAAATTTAAACACCTGAGACTGGTATTACAGATGCTCTAAAATTCCATACTTTTCCAATCTTTATGTCTCATTGCTCCTCTACATGAATATTATTCTCTAGTTAACCTGGTGTCAATGTACACATGAACCATGGGAACCAGTTTACCCTTTCGTGTCTCCACAACTTGTTTATGCCATACTGACAGCCTAAAACACACCTGTTCTACCTCCACTAGTATAGTGCTTAGCATGTATAATCATGCAGCAATTTTTATTCATTCATGTATTCATCCATTAAATATTATAAAGCAATAGTTCTTGAGAACCCCTGGAGCCATGAACTCTATCATACATATTTTGATAACCGTTTCAATATAATTGATTTTCTTTGTAATCTTGTATATTTTATCTTATGCATTTAAAAATATTATTCTTGGAAGGTGTCCATAGGTCTCATCAGACTGACAAAAGGTTACGAATTCCTATTATACAACCTTGAAACATTTCCTGTCAGGCCTTATCAGTAATTTGAACACACTCAGAGTGTTTGGTAATCCTTTTTGGGAAAGAGAAGGCAGGGTCAAAGTAAAGAGAACAGATGTCATGTATAAAGTCAGGGCAGGTCAAGTACCATGTTTGCCTCCAGAACACTTAGTCCTAAGGGGATGAGATGAATAGATGATTTAGTACTAATTAGATCATTCAGAGCCAAGGGAGTCTTTAAGAAATTAAAGATACAAACTACCAAGATTTCATGTTTTGGGTTTTGTTTTGTTTTTTTAGTCCCCAAGGTTCAGGTCTTTTAATTGTGATTTTGAGTCGCTGCCCCTAACCTATTCATAAGCCTCAGATTTAGTTATGAGGAAAGGGCTGTCAGTCAAGCAAGCTTCTAATCTCTATTTTCTCATTAACTCTCTGTGTGATTTTGATCAAATCTGTTGCCTTCCTGACTCTCAGTTTCTCTTTGTAAAATGGGGGTACCAAACTATCTGATGATGTCCAAAATTTCCTTCTGCTCAAATAGACCATAATTCTACATCCTATCTCAATCCTAAAGTCTTTCCTCAAGGATCTCATTCACTTCTGAACTCAGAGTATTTACTATCTATGGTACTCATTTGGTGATTAACTAGAGGCTGCTGTGCATCATTCTGTTACTTGACTCTTTCATTAGTATATCACTGTATGGATGCTCATCCACCTTTGACATATACCTGTACCTAACTCTCAGTGTGGCTCCAAGAAGCTGTAGCATGCGCCAACAGTCATACCCCAATAAAACTGTCTCAGCAGATGGGCTAAGTCAGGTTGAGGGTAAACTCAAATCCAGTGGTGCGTTAGAGGAATGCCTACCCCAAACATGTGAAGATTTTCCCTGGTAGAATGGGATGGTAAGAACAATTTGTTCCAATATCCATGAAGGTATTTGAAGTACGCACTGCAGAGTGCTTAGAGCTTGATCATGCCTCAAAATCGCCAAGGTCATTCACTGTATCCAGGGTCATCACCAGTCCTCTGCCTTGTGTCTTGCCACTGGACTTCAATGACATAAGGAAGAAAGAGCGATGCTGACAACTTTGTGCAACTCTGCCTCAATTAAATCCAATTCACATATGAGTTAAAACATCACCCATGATGTCACTGGTCCTCTTCAAAAATTAAGGACAATCAAGAATAACTGCCTTTACAGCCTGTCTCCCCACTTGGAAACAGAAACTCCTACAGAGTAGCACCTATGTTTTCTCCATGTCTAACAGTGCCTCTGACTGGTCCCAGAGAGTAGTACTTGGTGCAACTTGAGGAAAGTTATAGAGTAGATGACTTAGGCTTGAGGTAAGGAAAAGCCTCCTATTAGAGATACCTAATAGTGCTTATTTTGGGAGGCAGAGAAGAGGCTAGAGGACCAAACGTTTTCAGCGTTGGTGGGAGGTATTCTTGCAGGTTATATACATAGCCTCTGGAGTTCTTTCTAGCTCTAGGATTCTGTGACAGATATCCAACCAATATTTAATAATGAGTAGTTGACCGTGAATAGGTAATGTCTGCCTGCTGGGTATAATGACACCATTTTTCAGGCCAGGGGAAAAATTGGGACACTAGAATAATGATGCAAGTGCTCCATGGCCTAAGAAAAAACAAAACACAGAATTCTAATAATGTTTCAAGTTCAGTCCCAAACTGAGTAGCTAATTTCACAGAGGGTTCAGTTTGTCAGCACTCAACAGTTATTGTGAAGAAGGGGCTTTATAAACCTTTAGGCTCTAGAGATATGCTTGTTTCAACTAGACTACAAATTCCATAAAAAAGAGGAACAAATCTCATCTGAACTTTGTATCTCCCCTAGTGCCCAATATAGTGTTCTGAATGCAGCAAGCCTTAATAAATGTTTGTTGAATGAATGAAAGAATGAATAAATCTTCTTCATCACTACAGATAGCTATTATTAAAATGAGAGAGGTAGTAGATGTGATAGGGAGAGTGCTGGATCTAAAAGGAAAGGACCAAGGTTCAAGTCATGATGACTCTGGTATTGAAAAGGCATATAACTAGGAGCAAGTCACTTAAGCCTTCTAAACCTCAGTTTCTTCATCTGTAAAATGTGGAATACAACTCACTATCTACCTCACCAAGTTTTACAGAGAAAGCAATTTTATAAACTATAAAGGACTAGTTAAATACGAGTTCTCATTAGCTCATATTAGAGTTTCATGAATCTAAAATAATTAATTAAAATAAAAACACTGTAATTTTTAGATAGGGAGAAGGAAAATTGAGTACAAATTAATAAAACAATTTTAGGTTTATGTAAAAATATACATACACATATTCAATAGAGGTGATCAGATTAGTAGAACTAAAAAGGTCATTCAAGGCGACAAAAATAAAATATTCTACTTTCCAGAATAGAGCACAGAGAAGTAAAATGGGGTGTTTCACTTAAACTATTTGCTATACTAACAGCAAGCAGCATACGGCACATTCCTGCAGGGCAAAGCTTACTAATATACACATACCAACTAATGATTTTCTCGGCCTCTTGTGTAATTTCTAAAAGAGTTATAGACCTACCCAAGCTCTAAATTACTGAAGTCATAAAATGCCATCCATCTTTTTCTAACTGGAGCCAAAACACACACAGAGGACTCTGTGTATGATTAAAAACATAATCACTTAGCTTATGATCCCAACCCAAGACCTATGGAAGCATAAGGACTAATATGGAATAGAAATAGGGTCAATTTCATTTGTGGCACATTGCCATGGTTCCATTTTAAAAAAAAAAGGATACTTATGTTGGAAAAGTCAGATTAGCTAAGACCTACTTTCTGTTACCCTCAGTTCCCTTTAGACCAAGGTTTCCTCTTCTGAACTTGATTTTTAAAACAATAAATGAAATAGGGGGGACATTCAAATGTTGACTTGTTGAATAAATTGTTAATCACAAATTTATTAATCAACTACTGGCTGAATTCAAAACATTGTACTAAGTACTTAAGAAGATGAAAAGTATAAATATTATCTTATTACAGTATAACTATTACTCATGTTAATTTGTATATATCTTCCCCTCCCCACTAGAATGTAAGTTCCTTGAGGTCAGGAATTTTGCATGTTTCCACCTCTATGATGATATAGAGCCTTGCACAGACACTAATGAAACCTTTGCTGAATTGAATTGCTATGACTTTTGTCCTTAATTAAAGCAAGACCTCCAGGCCTTTATTCCAGGGTATTAAAAACCAAGAACTAATATTCCCTCCCTATAGTATTTTTGAAGCCAAAGGTCCCATACTTAACATGCTGTTTAGGCTTCATTCTCCTGTAACATTCTGTATTTGGAGGGAAGTAAAGTAAAAGAAGGTTGAAAAGGTAGAAGAGGGCCTCTATCCTGTCCTCTATAGCACCACAGCTACACTCTACCTCTATCCCAGCCCCTATTCCATATACACACATTGTTAGATTGTCCTCTGTGGCCTCCTGTCCCTAAAATTCTGTTTTACCCTAAATGAAAAAAATTATTTTTTTTTTTGGTCCTTATGTTCGTGGAATGAGCTTTTGAGGTATGAGTAGAAGAGTGGTTATCATCCTGAGGGAGCAGAAAATACAACATTTAAGCTGAACTTTAAAGAACAAATTTAAAAGGCTATGAGAAGAGAAAATATTTCAGGCATCTGATAGAGTATAAGCAAAAGCATGGAGGTAGAAAATCATAGAACATGTTCAAGAGGCAGAATATTGACAATGGGATCTAGATTTTTAGACAACGTAGTGCTGAGAAAGATGTCATAAGGGTAAGAAAGAGTGGCGCCATGTTATGGGTGATCAGTGTATGAAAGACGCTTAACCCAAAGTACCTGTCTAACCAACTGTCTTAATTTCTCCCTCTCTCTTGCAGATCCCAGACTCAGTTTTTGTTTTTATTGGTTGTCATACTTAACATATGAGCATATGAGGCCATTTTTTTCTTTGCTGACAATGAGACTGTTACTGTTCCCTTGATGAGTCTAATGTAATCTATAAAAAGGATAATTTAATCTGTTGAAGTAAAGTTGCAAGAAAGAGAGGGATGCTGCTGTCATTATGAGCTATAGGACTCTTAAAATAAATTTGATAATTGTCACTAAAGAAAGTCATTTTATTCCAATCGTTACCATGTCATGTAATGTTTCCGACAAACCTCAAGAAATCCAAGAAGTAGATAATACCACTGCTTCACTATTCCTCAGAAGAGATTTCACACAAGACAATCAGACAATATTAGGTGCAAATTTAGGTATTTACTCATAGTCAAATCCGACATTTCTTTTTTTAAGGTTCTCACAGAACACAGAAAAGTGTAATAGCATTAGTGGGCGATGTGTTTTAGGATAATGGAGGACTTGTACATGCATTTCTATCATAAAGAGAATAAGTCTCCATTGTTTTGCATTAAATCATTGCATTAAAATTAGAAGACTTGGAACCTAAGTCCTTCTTATTGCTTCCTCCTGCCAAATATCGTAAGCCAATCATATGTGGGTCTTGAAGAAAAAGGTATGGAGAAGTCACTTAAAAAGAACAACTTTCACATAAAAGTAAGACAAGTATTTCCAATAATTTATTAATTAGAAATGATATTACAACAGCTTTCTTTAAACCCTTCCTATATTTCATAATACATTTCAAATGTATTCAAGGGATAAAAAGTTGATTTAAAGCCAAGTATTCAGAACACATATTTCTATAAAGTGAATGACTTTGTTTCAAATCTGGGATAAAGGTCTACTTTCTGCTTTAGGCAGTCTGTTCTTTAAATTCTAAGTCATAGAACCTACATGGCAAAGAACCCCACTCCTTAACATATATTTTTCTTAAATAGCAGCCTCAGATTTTCTAGTCTCTGTATTCATCTTCAGCCAATATTTATTAAGTACACAGTGTTACAGGTATTAGTAATAGCTTTCATGATAACTTTCATGTTAGCTTTCATGAAATTTTGTTGAAAAATGCCCTAGGCAAGTTACCTAAGGTTCTAAACTTCAGGAGTTTTGATTTTTTTATCTGAAAAATGAGAATAGTAATAGCACCAACCTCAAAGGGTTGGTATGAGAATCAATAGATAATACACATAAAGTTCTTTGTAACCTTAGAAATATGTGTGTGTGTGTGTGTGTGTGTGTGTGCATGCACATCAGTGCTCACACAAAAAGAGAAAGGTGGGAGGAAGGCAGGCTATAATTATGGCCATTGTTTTATCTCTGGGAAGCTGATTAGGAGTGTTATAGAGCATTACAACTGGGTATCAAAAACCAGGTCTATATTCCGGCCCTACTACACATAGGAAATGTGACCTTGTACATCCTGTAGAATTAGTTTCCTAACTTAAGAAGGAGATAATAACACTTCCCCTTATATGGTGCATCAACTTCTGAAAAGAATTTTACATGTAGAATTTCTGGATATGAATTAATTCATTGGGTTGTGTGAAATGAGATAAGGAGGTAAAGTGTTTCATCATTTCCGATTAGTGTAATCATCATTATAAGACAATACAGTATAGTAAATAATGTGGTAAACTTGAAATCAGGAGTGCTGGGTTTGAATTCTTAGATATTTATTAGTCATGTGATCATGGGCAAGGCACTGAAATCTGTCACACACTTTGGCTCCTCATCTGTAAAAATGGCACCATAATATTTGTGTTAGCTGTTTCACAAAGTTATTGTCAAGAAAATACTTTGTAAACTGTCAAAGTTAAATGATTCCACTTTGAAAACTGTCCTCCATTAGGTAATATAAAAGTATTTTGCTTTCCAGGGAGGATTTACTGAACTGTAAAAGTTAGTGTCAACTTTGGTTGACCCTTAAGGGATGAATCCTTCAACAGCCTTCCCTTTTCCCCTTATTTAATCCAGCAACGCAATGTCCCTATTTTGGTACTCTGGAATTCTAGATCTCCATGGGTACAATGGTAATGACTGCCCTGATATTTCTGTTGCCCCCTTTTCCTGATACATAATGGTATTTATGTTTCTGGATCACTTGGAACAATTTTGCAGAAGTTGCTTCCCAAACCATCACTTTAATGAGGATTTGAGCAAAAATTTAACTGCCAACCACAGAATAGATTTTATTTCACAACAAAACCTCAAAGCATAATAAGATCATGCATTTAGAGATGGAAAAAGCCTTTGAGATCATCTGCTCTAGCCCATTCATTTTACAGGTAAGAAAACTAAGATTGATAGAGCTTAAGCAACTTTCTCAAGGTCATAGAGATGGCAGAACTGTGCATTAAACAGCTGGTTCCCTAATAAGTGTGAATTCCTAAATCTAACTGAAATTGTCTTTAATAGTCACTACTCAGAACAAGCGAGTTCCTGTTTTTCAATAATACATCTGTTTTAAGGCAAAGAGCATGGAAATAAGAGTTAGGTTCTAGTCTCAATTCCACCAGTGACAAGTTGTGGGACCTTCAGTTTTATGCACTGTAAAATGCAAAAGTTGTATGGGATAACTTTGAAGGACCCCTTAAACTTCAATATTTTGATTCTAGTGGAAAGAACCAGATTTTAAATCAGAAAGTCTGAGTTTAAATTGTAGATGCACTTTATTTTATTCTAAAGCTTTGTGCATGCCCATTCATTGCAATGAGACTAGGAATAGAAACATTTCAGCTACCAAAGAACCAATTCAAAGAAACCCCTTTGTAAACTCTGAAGTGCTATGAAAATGGGATCTAGGTGGTATTAATATTATTATTACTATCTGTCTATATCTGATCAATTTTTCTGTCTCAAGTTTCAAAACTCAGCAGACCTAGATTTAGCTCCCACTTTCCCCAAAATCTAAGTGAATGTCAACTGAGTTATTCATTTAGTAAGCATTTATCGAGAATGTTCTACATGCCAGGCAATACTGTAGGCACTGGGGATACACTGACAGAACAAAACCAAACCAAACCAGACCTTACCCTTGATTACATTCTATTGGAGTAAAAACAACATGCATAAGAAAATTAAATACAAAATATATTTTGAAATAGCTTCAAAGTACTTTCTGGGGAAAGAATGCTAACAGCTAGAGGTATCAGGATGGGCATTTTTTTTAGGAGGTAACACCTGATGTAAGCCCTAAAGGAACCCAGAGATTCTATGAAGCTCAAGCAAAAAAGGAACTTATTCAGGACATTGAAGATGGTACCAATGCAAAAGCATGGAGATGGGAGATGCAATGTTGATTACAGGGAACAGTAAGTAGGGAGGTTTTTAGACTGTAGAATACATGAACGATAGTAATGTATTCCTTCCTGCTTTCCAGAGAAGATTATTCTAACTGTAGAAGCTAGTGTTGACCTTAGTCGAATCTTACCTGGAAAGGTAGGCTGGATACTGATAAACTAAAGCAGAAGAATTTATATTTTATTCTAGAAGTAAGAAGGAACCTCTGAACCTTTTTGAGCAGAGCACTGACATGGTAAGATCAGGGCTTTAGAAATATCAATTTGCCAGTCAAATAAAGAAGTGGAGAATGGAGAAATTTTGAGGCTAGGAAATCAATTAGAGGGTTATTATAATAATCTAAGTGACAGGAGAGAAAGTCATACATCAGGGGTTTCTAACCTGGAGTTCATGTACTTTAAAAAAAATTGACAATTCTTTCAGCATAATTAATTTCCTTTATTATCCTATGTAACTTTTTTTTTAATAAATTTTTAATCATTACTCTGAGAAGAGTTGCATGGTCTCCATCAGACTGCAAAAAATGGTCAATGACAAAAAAAATTAATGCCTTGGTCACGTGGACCTGGTGTGTTAGCAACGCAAATGAAAAGAATGGGAGAGATGCAAGATGTTTTGTGAAGAGAGACTATAAAAATTGACAATTTGTTGGAAATAGGGGAGAAAAAAAGGAAGTACCAATATTTAATCATGGATCCATTGGAATACTGGAAAATACATGATTGTTCCTTAGAAAAGTGAGAACTTTCTATCCACTTTAACATCTCTTTTCTGTGTGGCATTGAGAGTGATTGTCCCAGTCCCTATCAATTTTTTCTGAATTTTTACATGACAAAATAAAAAAAGTTGGATCTTGACTCCCTTGTGTCTTTTGTTCCTTATCTCTGTTCACTGCAATAAGTAATTCCCCTTTTCTGGAATACATGTCTTCAACTTCAGGGAAAATTCATCCCCAAACATAAAATTCACCAACTGATAAGAAAAAATTGGAGCAGCCATCATCACACCAGCCATCACTGTACCATACAGGTCATTTTCCACCTCAAAAGTATTCAACTTGTCCCATTCCATAAAAATATGTTTTAAATCTGAATCCGTATAAAAATACCTAATCTATTCTAATAGAGTCTCTTTCCTGTGTCTTTTTCTGTCATGAAAGTGATTTTAGCTGTAGACTACCATTTCAGTACAATAAAGAATCTTTCACTCCTATGGGCAAATCATCAATCTAGTTAAGAGGCTGTCCAGAAGCCCGGGGTATAGTTCTTCCTTTTAAATCTTTAATCAATCCAGAAACATCTGGCAGGCAGCATCTTTTCTGCTACTCTATTTATTATACAAATGTTTCCAAGAAAGAAGCAATAGCCAAATGAAATCGACTGTTATAAAGAAAATCACATTGTCTCTTCTTGTGGAGTGACTTATTTGGTATCCAAAAGCTCTGCACCAAATTAAAACAAAATCAAGTTCACAGATGAATCCATTTTCTTTTCCTCTGGCTACAAACAAGCTATAAGCAGGATTTGTTTTTATGAGGCTGGTTGGTGTAAGCAGGTGCCTGGGAAAGAAGTTGTAATTATGTTTTTCAATCCAAGAGAGTTAAAGTAATACCCGTAAATCCTGCCCACTACTTAATGCTTGTCTATCCAAGAGCCAAATATGGTTGGCTCATGGTATTTTGCCACAAATATTCCATGCAATTCAAATAAAATGAACTAGCTAAGGAAGCACTTTCCTATGGGGCATAATATGTGGAAGAGAATCAAGCTGATTCAGAATTTAATAAGCCCTCTACTAAAGTCCTCCTCTGAAGCTTGAAGGTGACCCTAGGTTCCAGAGGAATCGTAGAGCAATGGATAGAGCACCAACCAGAAATAGAGTCAGGAAGATGTCTGTTCAAATCCCACCTCAGATACTTATCAGCTGAGAAATCTTGGGTAAATAGTTTAGGTTTGGATGGGATTTCAATCCAACTCTCTCATTTTATGGATAAGGAACAGAGACCTAGAGAGATTAAGTGATTTGCCCAGGGTTATATAAGCTAGTAAAAGGTAGAACAGGAACTAAACTCTGGTCACCCAAAATCAGTCCATTTTCCTCTATACTGTACTGGTTCTTTTCTCATTCTCAGTTTTTTCATTTGTAAAATGGGGACAAATATAACAGTATGAATTCACAAAGCTGTTGTGAAGATTAAGTAAAATAGTATTTTACTAACCTGAAAATACAGGATAACCTGAGAGAGACATTATAATTTTTCTATTATGTTAATAATTCTTTGTTAAATTAGGATCCAGGTTTTTTGTTTTCTCATTTATGGCCCAGCTCCTCTAGATCAGTCATTCCCTGAAGGACAGGGATGACTGATGAGATGTCCCTAACTCTCTGAGAATATGCTCCTCTACCTTAGGCCAGAACCCACCCAACTAGGAGACCTTACTTCTTAGAATGTATATAAAATTCAGTCTAGGTAAGTTCTAGATGAAGCCCTGGCCTTGTAACCCTCCATTAGAATTTAGGGTGACCCAGCTCATGAAGGAGAAAATGAACTAAAGTACGTGGAGTGTATCCCCCTGTTGAAATTGCTAGAGGCAGATAAACTTCATGATCAAGACAAAAACCTCCTTATTCAAATGTCCACCAATCCTGGCTGATTTTCACTTGTCCAGGGATTCCTCTTTCCCAAAAATCATATCAAGGCTTTCAGTCTCCGCATGGTTTCGTCTTTGGATTTCCAAGAGAAACCACTGATCCTTGATTTGTTGATTATTAGCTAGCCTAATTAATGAATTTATTATTGATTACCCCAAAACTCTGTCTCTTGCGGTTCTTTTTTATTTATCATAAGCCATTATTGCTGTTGTCTTTTGTTATTATAGGCTACTTGGTCATCAAAGAACTAATTCTGGCAGATTCTACTAAACTGGGAAGGCTTTGAGCACTGGCCCCATAACAGACAATGCCTATAGTCCAATAGAACATCCTAAAAACATTTGAAGAGGTCTCCTCATATAAGTTTCAGACATAGCATATCATGAAGATTGTCTACTTACATACAAGAGCACTGGAATTATCATGCTATGTCATTATATAACGCTGAATTTTCAATCAAGAAGACATTTATTAACTACAAGACTGTTTGCAAATCACTTAACCTCTCTGAGACTCAGTCTCTTCATCTGTAAAATGGGGATAAAAATAGCTCTGCAAGATAGGTACTTTGGGAATTTTTATCCCTATTTTACAGATGAAGAGACTGAATTAAGAGCATGAAAGGATTTTTGAAATCTTCTAATCCAATCCTTCCCTCACTTTCCAGATAAGAAACTGAATCTCTGAGAGAGTTATACAGATAATAAGGAGCAGAGACAGGATTTTACCATAGGTCCTTTGACCTCAAACCAGAAATGTTTTCTACTGTACCACGGTGCTGATGCTATGCGTAAAGTACTGTTGGAGGTGTTCACACCAGTGAAATCATGGATCCTTGGAATAACTGAAATAATTCACTAAAGTTTCATTTAATGAGCTATATTCCTGTCATTGTTGTTGCGTTCATCCTTTGTTGCTGAAGAAGACCATGCCATCAGAGAAATGATGACATGACTTGCACTTGACTTTGTTGTGAGTGAGGGAGGGCTGTGCAGGTCACCAGCCTCACTTCTCCTCCAGAGCCACCTGAATCAGTGACCAGATATTCATCAGGATGACTGGAGATGGCCCAGGATGCAATAGGACACCTTACTTCGAGCCAAGGTCATTCAGGTACTGCATAGTTCTCTGAAGGACTCTTCCATCCTGCCCCCATACATGGTACCTTCCCTCCCCTACTTCCCTTTTCAAGTTCCTTATATGTCTTGTCTCCTCCCGTTAGAACATAATTCCTCCAAGGCAAGAACTATCTTTTTTATTTGTATTTATATCCCCAGCACTTAGCACAATGCCTGGTAGATAACAAATGCTTAACAAACACTTGTGGACTACATTCTTTAAAGAAAGGAAAAAATAAGCAGAATAATCTGATAGCAAACAAACCCCCCCCCAAAAAAAATCATACATTAGACAAGGGCAGAGGCCTTTGATAAGACTTAAGGCTATTATCCTTATTGGATTCCAACTAAAAGCCCAGTCTAGTGGAGGTAGTGGCATCAATCATGACTAACCTTTGTACAATTAGCCAACGAATTCTAAAAGTCAGATACACTGACAGGCCCAGTGGGAAAAGTTAAACACTCCTAGTAACAGAATAAAAAAATCTGAGGCCATGCTGAGATGCTCCAGTAGAACAGTGAGGCAGCTTTGACAGCTGGGTAAAAGGAGGGAGTTTCCATTTCCAGAGCATCTGCTTAACAACGAAGCCTGAAGACAAAGCATCTGTGAATTGGAGTCTAGTGCCTTTAAAAGCCATACACCAAAGCACTACTAATATTTCAGGCTGTCTTTTTTTTGTTCTTGCTGTTGTGTTTGTTTGTTTTGGGGGGGGGCTGGAAGGTTTTGTTGTTTGGGTTTTTTTTGCTGGGCATACAGCTTTTTGTTTTCTGTGATGGTATCTTTGTCAAAAACAAGCAGTAAAACTATCAGTGCCTGTAAGGAAACTCAAGCTTAAAACCCAAGGGCATTTAGATTCTGGATACCTCATTTGATATTTCCTACCTACTCTGGAATCTGATGAGCTAGCATAGGAGACAATTTCAGATTTAATGTAATACATAAGCTTCTGGCTTTAATTGTCTATACCTGAGGGGATCTTAGAAAATGACTTGTCAGAGCTGGAAAAGACCTGAAAGATCTGGTCCAAATTTTCATTTCACAAAGGAGGAAACTGAGACTCACATATAGACTTCTTCATACTTTTCAAAATAATTTCACAACTATTTTATTTTTCAAAGCAACAGCCTGTTAAATGTCAGTGGAGAAGATATTATCCCCATATTATTTTTTAAAAGTTAACTGAAAAGTCAAAATTGTGACCCTCAATGACTAGAATTCTGGCCAGCTGACTCACAGGCCAGTGTCTCTGCCACTAAACTAAGCTGCCCAATTTTGTCTTATTATTTAATAAATGTTGCAACATTACAAATATATAACTGGAAGAAAAAAAACCATAGTATGTAATTTCATTCACTCAAGAAAATACAGGACATTTCTTTGGATTTACAAATGTATTTATGCATATATATCTATCCATATATCCACATCTATTATTTCATCCAAGTAGAGAGCTTCCAAGAATGAGCTCTCTTTATCTATGTAAGTCAGAAATGAGTCTGCTGCTTATTATTTTTTTATTTATTTTATTTTTAATTTATGGAATAAAACAAGCACTTCCATAACATAGTATAATTTTTAAAAAGGTGATTGTGCATGAAACTGCAAATCAATTAAGTACAACTTGCTATTCCATTTAAATAGATAATAAGATTATTATATAAATTTCTTTTTTTCCCTTTTTTTCTTCACACATCTCTTCCCTCACCCTAGAGATGGCTACCATTAGACACAAATGTGTGTGTGTGTGTGTGTGTGTGTGTGTGTGTGTGTAAAATGATACCACACATACTTCTAGTTGTCAGTTCTTTCCCTGGATGCTGAGAGCATACAACTTTTATTACGGAATTGCCTCAGGAAGAACAACATTCAAATCTCATCTCTTAAAAGTACTAGTTATAAAACACTGGGCAAGTAACTTAATTGTTCATTTCTTTCAATCAATCTCTAATACCTCATTCCACAGAGAGAATAAGGATACGGATTGTACTCTTATTTCCATGGAATAGGAAAGAGAAATGCCTCCTTCCAATGCAGGCCAGTAACTTAGGCAGGGAGAGCTTAAGTGACTTAACCAGTTTCACACAGCCACACTAGAGGCTAGACTTGAATCCAAGTCTTCCTGACTCTGTCCCCTGATCTTTATCCCCTATGCAACAGTGTGATTGTATGTATTTTATATCTATCTATAATGTATACACACATATATATAGTAAATATGTATACACATGTACTTACAATGTACATACATACACACATATATAAAGTATATGTATATATAATACCTATGTTTGTACATTATATTTGTGTGTATCAGTGTATGATATACACAAATAAATTTTTATTTATAAATTTTCTTATCAGTAATTTGGTATATACATATTTATGGATGTATTTTAATTAATATGTTATTTTAATTTTAAGAATATTTAAATCTGTATGACAAATGTATAGAAATTTCTCTGTTGAAAAACTGATAGATTTTTTTTCTTTTACTAAACACAATAAAAGAAACAATTTAAAGTTGGCCAAATTAATGAAAACAAATGATTCAGGCAAATTCACTCACTTATTTTTATTCATTTTTCCAACCACATATATTTGGCCTCAAAACATAATGATAACCAGGGTTGATTTTCCTAATTTCTTTTTTTTTTGTTAGGCTTAAAATCCACCACAAATATGTTCTCATCTAGCATATGGCTCAACTCATCTTCCATATGAAAATACTTTGTAATATTTCCCAAGATGATTTTAAAGAAGATTAATCATCCTTAATGTGTTTCTAAATCTTAAATGGCAACTCTTTCACTTTAAAACAGAAAATACGATCCCATGAGCCACAAGAATCCAACTGGAAATGATCATGGTGGCACCTATCTCAGAGAACACAGCCAAGAAAGGATCAGTCTAAGTATTCACCTTAAAATAGTGCTGAAATTACAAATTATGCATCCACATGCCAGCATCTCTCTGAGGAAAGTCTCTAGCATCCTACACACTGAAAATAGAATGAATGATTTTATACTTCACAATTCAGTAGCACATTTTTCACTTTGACTTTCAATTTGTCTCCTTAAGTTTTAAAAGAGTCAAATCCACCATTCAGCCACTTCAAAACATCCAGAAAATAACAGACTCAAGTAAATTAAAGCCCTTTTCTTTTTGGTCAAGACCACAGGGGAAAAAATATTCTAATTCTTCACATCATGCTTTAAACCTGAGTTAACCAATAAGTCTGTTGAGGTGTGTTCACCTTTATGCAATTATATAGACTCGAGTCCTATCATCAGTATGTTACAGACCATATATAAAACCAGTTCATTCTCAAAGAGCCAGATAATTTTAAAATGATTTCATGGGAGCTAACGCAAGAAGAATAACTAGTTTCAGGCATTTGTTTGTTTTTAATTTACCTTAACCTTTAAGACAGTACGTTATAAGAATTACTGAAAAGTGGCTTGAAAAACAGTGGTACTTAGACAAGGTGTCCCAAAAGTCTTGGGGTGATTTTAAGCTTTGATCATTTCAAACCACGCTAAGACTCTGGGGACACTGAATTTAAAACTGTCAGGGAGTGAATAAAATTGTTTTATTAACCAACAACTTCTTCAGAGCTCAATAAAATTTTATTTTAACCTGAGCTAAGCCATTTGCAAATTGGCTAATTTATCTTACTAATAATACCACTGTGTTGATAGTTGAAAGGGACCTAAGAAGTCATTTAGTTCAACACCCTCATTTGACACCTAAGAAAACTGCAATGACGTAGAGTGAAGTCACTTGCCAGAGGTCACAAAGGTAAGAAGTAGGAAAGCCCTGGTCCTCTGACTCCAAATCCAGAGCACTATCTACCATCCAACACCTCTTAGGTATATTATTAGTATATTAGTATATTAGTAAAGGGGAATTAGAGTAAGAAGTCTGAAGGAAATATGTCCTTTTAAGGTGTCATATAAACACAAGGCAATAAAATTCAAAATAGAAAAGTTTACATAGAAACAGACACAAATGCAAAGGATCACACAATTTTAGCTTCACTAATTTTCCTTTAAAGTGCCAGGTTTATGAGATGAGTGTAGAAAAACTAACCTCTATTAAATCTGCAGGCCTGGAGCTCGGTTTTAACTATAAAACTATAAAGTTGCTTTAAGTTCGGCAGGTCAATTTTAATTAATTCATGGTTTATACCATGAGTAGGGTAGCTAGATGGTACAGTGGATAGAGTGCTGGGCCTGGAGTCAGGAAGACTCATCTTCCTGAGTTCAAATCAGGTCTCAGATTTGAACTTACTACCTGGTGACCCTGGGCAAGTCAGTTAACCTATTTGACTCAGTTTTGTCATCCATAAAATGAACTAGAAAAGCAAATGACAAACTGCTCCAGTGACTTTGCCAAGAAAAACCCAAATGGAGTCATGAACAGTCAGAGATGACTGAGAAAGGACTAAACATCAAAATTATACATTCAGGGCCAATAAGTATAACTAGACATAGTTCAGCTTTTTTTTCCATGCCTTGAATTTAGATAATTTTAGTCTTTAAGGATTTTATCCCATTTATATTCATAATATTGTAAGAATTAGTACAGGAAGGAATCAAAAAGAATATCTAATCCAAGTTCCTCCCTTGACAGAATAGGAAACTGAAGTTTGGAGAGATTATTAGTGAGTTATTCAAGGTTACTTAAGCAACTTGGGCAGCCAGGTGGCACAGTGGATAGTGCCAGGCCTGGAGTCAGAAGACTCACCTTCCTGAGTTCAAATTTGATCTCAGATACTTCCCAGCAATGTGACTCTGGGCAAGTCACTTAACCCTGTTTGTCTCAGTTCCTCATCTATAAAATGAGCTGGAAAAGGAAATGACAAACCACACTAGTATATTTGCCAAGGTAACCCCAAATGGGGTCAAGAAGAGCCAGACACAACTGAACAAGGTCACAAAGCCACTAAGTGGCAGAGTCCGGATCCAAACCCATATTTCCTTATTCTCCACTAGAATTCTACTCATGAAGTTTTACTTTTCTACTAAAGTCCTCCTTCAGTACCTCATGGAGGTGAGGCAATGCTTATAGAGGAGAAGCTCAGATCAGTCCTCCCCATCTGACAAAGTCTCAGAGTACAGAGGCCTAATTACAGTCTGTAAGTCCACAACCTAGAGAGGTTCCTCATGAGATGGTTACAAGGAGAACTTGCAAGCTTCTGCCAAGGAGCAAGCTGGCAAAATGATGAAATCACAAATATTTCAAAGAACCAATGTAAATTATATAAGCCCTGACCTTGATTTTAAGAAATTCAAACTCTCAAACAGTTAAACTACAGCTCTAGGCACCAAGGAAAGAAGAAAGAAAACAGGATAGAAGGAGCACTAGACTTTGTGCTAGAAAAAAATAAATTTGGTTCAAGTCACAGAATTGAAATTTGTGATCTGTGTGATAATGGATAAGTAACTTGGTCTTTTGGAGCCTCAGTTTCCTCATTTGTAACATGAGGATATTCATACTTGTATTTCTTATTTACAAGGATGTGATGAAGGTACCTTATAAACTATGAAGATATATATGTACACATGTATGTTTATACTTATCGACTATATATATATATATTTACGTGTACATATATGTGTGTATGTGTATACATACATACTCATACCTATATAAATTATTACAAAGAGATATAGCAAGTTATCATAAATAGAAAGTCAGCCTTGGAGTCAGGAAGACCTGAATTCAAGTCCAGTCTTTTGTACACACTGGCTATTTGACCTCAAGTCACTAGAACCCAGGCTGCCTAAGTCATGGTGTGCTGCTCTTTCTACTATCCAAGATGCCTAATTTGGGTGTCCTACTGAATATGGTCTTTGAGACCACAAATTATAGGAACAGATGCTCACCTGCATTAGCAGAGGGCATTTCTTCTCTAATACTAACAATAGGTAGCATTTATATAGCATTAACGATGTGCCAGGCACTGGGCTAAGGACTCACCACAACAGGAACTATTACTAGCCCTATTTTACAGATAAGGAAACTGAGGCAAACAGAAATGAAGCAACTTGTCCAGAGTCACACAACCAGTAAGCATCCAAAGCCAAATTCGAGCTCAGATCTTCCTGACTCCAGACTCCTACTCTTACTGTGACACATAGCTGCCAGAGAGGACAATCTCTGAAAGTTGTTTTCTTCTAATGAACCTACAGGTAGTTTTTTGAAAAACTATCGGAATATGAATACTTTGCATTTATAGAGAAAGATAGCCTTTTGAAATGCTTAATAAATGTTTGCTGTTTAGTGCTTAATAAATGTTTGTTGAATTAAATTTACTAGAATGCTTTTAAAACATGATACTATCAAAGGTATGTATGATATGAAATGAATGTGGGCTAATCTTGAAATGAGGATGAGAAATCACAGACCAGAAAGCCTGATCAGTCTACATTAGTAACCCTCATATAGGAAAAGAAAGGGGGTTCCAAAGAATCCTTCATGGGAAACTATTGGTCAGCTAGGAAAATAATCTTCCTAGGAAGGAGGTCTTATAATCAACATGTTTAATGAAGTCACAAATCTAGTAAAGTAATGTTGGTTTCAGATTAATTATCTCATGTGAACTTTACAACAAAATTGAAAAATAGGAAATGGGGAGGGTATAATTATCCCCATTTTACTCATGAGGAGATCAAGACTTGAATGACTAACAAAAAATTTTTAAAAAAACCTGGCAAAATAGCAGAGCCAATTTGGAATCCAAGGATTCCAATTCAAGAATTCTTTCCACTACATTGCTTTGTCTTATTCTTACTCACAGGGCAAAGAAATACAATATCAGAAATCAAATGAAAGTCTTTGTAAACATTTAAGTATTGTCTTTACAAAGTCACCTAATTCAGGTCAAATACATTAAGGAGGTGGGGAGAGGAAAAGGGATCAAGATTTGTATATAATCAGTTATAAAATCCAAACAGCCAGTTTGAAATAAACAATTCACCTGAAGCTTGTTATGATATGGAGGAAACCCCAGGTTCTCAAAGGCTATGCCAGGGAAGTAAAACCTATGACAGGTACTAACAAGCTGGAAAAGCTTCAAAAATGGGCACAAAAGCAGGTTGACCTCTGAATATCAGCTTAGTTAAATGTGAAAGGCTCCTCCCCAAAAGCATGACCTGAGGGTGATGACATTTTTCATCCAAAACAATTCAAAAAGACCATGTACTAAGATCTGGGAGAAATGGAATATATATCAGTGGAAGGAGTACACAGCAGATGTAAGCAACCTATTAAACAGGGTTGAAAAACAGGCAATTTTCAGATGACCCTTCAATGCTAGCACCTTCCCTCTGATGACTAACTCCTATTTTTCTCATCTATCTTCTTTGTATATAGTTGTTCACATGTTATCTCCCCATTAAACAGTGAGCAAGCAGGGATCTTTGTGGGGGGGGGGGGGGCCTAGGAGGAGGCATGTAGCACTTTCTTCACACAGTGCCCAGTACATGCTAAGTGCTCAATAAATGTTCGTTGACTGACTGATTTAAATACCTAACATAATGAAGTGGAATCAGAGGGGACTAAGTTTTCAAATATCCCAATGACTTTATTTCTGAAGTTATTAATCTAGCTTGGATCCAACCTTAATCTAGCTTGAAACTCTACATTTGACTTTTTGAATAACTCCATATGCTAACAAAATGTATCCCAAAATTGTATACATATCTTTAGAGAAACAACAATTGAGAAAGGAAGGAAGAAAGGAGGGGAATGGAAAGGAAGAGAAAGGAGGGGAAAGGAGAGGATGGGAGGGGAGGGGAAGGGCAGGAAAGGGTACCAGTGCTGTTATAAACTCCAATTTTAAAAATGAGAAACCAAAACACATGGAATAAGATGGCTTATCCCAAGTTACACAGTAAATCAGTATCCCCATTTCCATTCCAAGATATCAATTAGCATCGATATCCATGAAGTATAAAAGGACCAAAAAGAAAGACTCTGGTGTTTGGGGTAGGTCCTCTATAGAGGATTCATTTATGAGAGGAATGGAATTTATTAATGGAATTTATGAAATCTAAAAAAATTATACAGCATGAAGAAATGTTGAAGGGCTGTGATCTGTACTAGTGTAGGGCATACTCACACTGATGAAATGTCAAACTGATATTAAAATTCCATTAGACTATAGTTAGCTTTGTGAGACTACCAGATGCCAATATGTCTGACTGCTACTTAAAGGCACTTACTCCCTACCTAAAATTAACTTCATCATCTTCAAATATATGGTGTACCCTACTCTACTTCAATAAGTCTAAAAAAAATAGCTAATGATCTGCTAAAACAGGGGTTGGTTCTTAATATAGAATACAAGATGCTCATGAGTAGATTTCATTGGGTCTATAAACCCGGCTGGGAAAAATTGATTTCTTATTTTGACTAACATCTGATGGAAATATGGCATTTTCTTCAATTATGAATGAAGGCAACAAAAATTATATAGTGAAATGGTCCATAGGCTTTACTAAATTGCCAGCGAGGTCCATGACATATAAAATTAAGAATCCCTGTTGAAGAATAATAATCACAGATGACATTTTTATCACATTATATAAAAGCTGAGAATAGCTACCATCTATACAATTCTTTAAGGTTTGCAAAAGACGTCATGTGATTTAATCTTTACAACAACCCTGTGAGATAGGTATTATTATCTTCATTTTTCAGATGAGGAAACTGAATCTGAGAACGCTAAATGGCTTGACCAGGGTCATAGAGTGTCTAAGAGAGGATTCAACCTCTGATATTCCTCATTCCATGGCCAGCACTCACTCAATCAGTTTACAAGCATTTATTAAGCACCTAGGCACCAATGTAGGTGCTAGAGATACACATATAGAGAACTTTGTAGTGTTGTTCGTTTTTCAGTCATGTCTGACCCTACTCCATTTGGAGTTTTCTAGGCAAAGATACTGGAGAGGTTTGCTATTTCTTACTCCAGTTGAAGCAAACAGGATGAAGTGAAGTGACTTGCCCACGGTCACACAGCTAGTAAATGTCTGTGGTCAAATTTGAACTCAGGAATATAAATCTTCCTGACTCCAGGTCCAGTGCTCTATCCACTGTTCCACCTTGCTGTACTTCTGAGAACTTAGCTGTTTTTAATTATACCTGACATTGATTACAGACATCATTTTATCTGATCCCTACAAATAGCCTAGGGAAGTAGGTGGTACAAGTATTAATTGACCTATCTGACCTCACACATCAAGAAATAGAATGTTTGAATATACATTACATTATTGAGGACATATATGATCAGAAATGGAGGTGGGTGGGTCAGTCATGTAGAGTGCGGAAAAAATAGTAACAGACAAGACAGAGTGAACGATGTGTACTGGTAACCAGGAGATTAAAAAAAATGTCCAGACCATAATGAAATCCCAAGCCTTCTAACACTGAGAGTCTATTTTATTATGAATCCTAATTTATGGATGAGAAAATTGAGGATCAGAGAGAACTGACTTATGTAGGATCGTCCAACTAGCAAATTACTGAGTTCAAAACCAGGTTTTGACTCCAAATTCCATCTTCTTTTCATTAACATAGTTACTGGGGGAAAAAAATAAAAAACAAAAATGATTAGCTATTGGATGGAGGAGGAGGTGTTATGGAAGACATGTAGAATCATAGATATGGTGATGCTTTTTCACTATCACCTATCCACTTTTAAAAAGGCGGATTCATAAATAGTATGGGCTTTTCTCTTGAATTAAGGAGCCCTTTCTGACAGATCTCTTATCGGGAACAGAAAACCACTCTCTATTGCTCAAGCTAAACCTGACCTAGTAATACCTTGGAGTACATCTGATGTTTGTCAGTGAACAATGAATCAGAAATGTACATAACTCCATAGGCTATCTGTGTACTGTCCTATTCTCCTGAATATTATTCAGTTACTTATCTGCTCCTGCCTTCTTGATCCACTAGGAGTTCAGTTTGTGCTGCGATCAACCTGCTACATAATTTGTTGTAGACACAAAAGCACTGAGCAAGGACACAGAGGGCCTAGTCCTCGACTCTGCTACTAACTAGATGTATGACCTTGGATGAGTCACTTTCTCCATTTTTAGCTGTAAGGTTCCTTGAAGCTATAAACATTATATATTCTTGGTTCCAAGCTCCATGCCTCCTACATCATCTGATATCCTTTTTAATTAGATTGCTAGAATCTTTCATTAGGATTGCTAGAATTTTAAAAACAAATTCCAGGTAAAATGCAAATATTAACAGGATTCATACTATCATCCTTTTCCCTTCAATAATCAACAGCATTCAAAAAGTATTTAGAAAGTCATAAAATTTAAGACATAGTCAAAAGAAGTGATACCAGGCAGACAAAATACATTGACAACTTTCAAGGTATCATCATGTGTAGAATTAATGCAAAGTACCAGGAGTCACATGAATTTCTTTTACTTTCATTTCAAATCTTTCCCAAGAGTCCTAGTAGTGACACAGATCTATAAAATTTCAATTGTCATAATATAGAAAAATATTCTCCACACCATAACTGGAAAGTTATGGTAACCAGTCTTTCTAATAAATCATCATGTGTCACAATTGAGCAAAAATGTATTCTTATGAATAATTCAGGTTTTATATATTAATAATGCATCTATTCTTACCATTGGAATGGTCCCTAAACATTGAGTGATAATTTCTTGGGAAAATCCAGACATTTCAGTCAAGGAAGTAGCAATAAAATGACTAGATTTTTTTCCCCTTGCTCTAATCATCTGGTGTGGTACAGAAGAAATGGGTAGTAATGCTTTGTTAGTACTAATTGATAGCCAAGATAAAATAAAACTTAAAGAGGTCTAATCTCAGTCTCTTTACACTTAACTCTGCTTAATTGCAAGGGCACGTAATTATAGGAACAAAGGTATGGGACTGCTTTACTAAGCAGGAATAGTAATAATGCCATGCCACTGAAATTTACCAGGGTTTCTCCTTCCCTATCCCACCTCACCTGGACTTTCTCCCTCCTCTCCATTCACACATCCAATATTTACCACTTTACCAAGAAACTTGAAACAAAATAATCATCAGTAAAAGTAGTACAGATCACAGGACAAAAAAAAAAAAATTGGAGAAAGACTCTACAGAATGGAGGGCATTAGTACTCAGCTTTGTAGACTGAGTCACAATCCTCCCTCTCAGAACAAACTACACACATGAATTATTCACTGAAAGGCAATCTAAGCTTTCTTTAATCACATGATCCCTCCAGGTGGCATGTTACTTTTGGGACCAACTCCTCAATCTTGACTCCACCCCACACTGTCTTCTGTCCTTCCAAAAATGTACTAGAAAAACAGTGGGGAAACACTGACAGTGTTGTGACAGTCAATGGTCAACAATCATTTATTAAGTGCCTTCTATGTGCTAAGCATTGGGAATATAAGGGGGGGTGGGGAGGCGAGTAGGGAGCAGTCCATGTTCTCAAGGAGCTCATAGTCTATATCAGAATTCTCTGCCCGACAACTGTCACACAATAACTCAAACCCTGAATGAGAAGGAAATATGAATTAACTCATTAAACTCCAGCACCTGATCATATTTAAATAGCAAACAGAAAGTTTGGATGGGGGGATAGGTGTAATGGCATACTAAGCTAGGTTAGGTCTCTCCATTCCCAAACTAGTTCATTCTTAGGGTCAAAGATCTTCCTCCACTGGGCTTCCAGGAAGTATTCCAACAACAGACACCCAGCACTCAACTAAAGGCAAAGACATTAACTCAACACTAGTACTTTAACCTTTTCATTGGCTAAATTGACCCCATTCTGTCCCCTCCTGTTCTCTTTCTGCCAGCATCTGGACATGCTGGACATGCTCAAGGAGGGGATACCAAGTGGGGGCTTTTGTGGGCCAAAACCCTTTACTTTACAGTTTGTGCCTACCCAACCATTCCCACTCATCACTCACATCCCTTCCCCAATTTGCAAAGTAAAGTTCGGAAGAAAGGCTAGGGAATAAGGTTAAGGGAGTGCTTTAGGGAAGGACAGCTCACAAATTCCCACCTAAGGAACCTCTTTCAGAGAGGACTAATGAATCCCAGTCTCACAGGGATAAAAGGGACCTCAGTTCTTCCCCGTAAGGGTTGAGGGGTTTGTATCACTTGTCTATAAAGAATCCTAAGGGATCTGTGGCTCCTTTGGGAGACAGGCTCCTATCATCAAATATCAATCTGCAAAGGAGAAAAAGAGGGAGGGGGCAGAGAGGTCAGAGGAAAAAAAGCAAGGAGAGATAGAGGCAAAGAAGAAAGAGGGAGACGTAGCACAGACATACCTATAATAAGCACAGAAGAAACCCAGACATATTTCGAGTCAAAGAAAATAGGCTTAAAATCCTCAAACAATTTCCTCCCCTACCCCCACCCCGCATTTCTTTAAGGCTATTTTCAACATCCCAAAGAGGCTGCGAGACAACATAAAATAAAACGGCAAAGGGAAAGAAATCTCCGATACTTACACCTAAGCGTCTGCTCCTAATCTTTACATACCCTTGTTTTACTATGTCATTAAAATTGGAAGCCATCCTAGACCGTGGCTCCCTTGCCCCACACACACCCTGACCCGAAAGTCCTTCTGGGGGTAGGGGCTGCCCAGGGTGGAAAGGGGAGAAAATTAAAAAAAAAAAAAATTTAAAGAAAAAGTTCAAGGTTGGGAGGAAGCTCGCAGGCTGCGGCCGGCTCGCTGGCTGGCCGCGCTGTCAGCAGCCCCACATCACTTTCATAATCCTCCTGACCCAGAAACTCCGAGACGGCGGCGGCGGCGGCGGCGGCGGACTTTAATCCACTTTGAGAGAGCAGAGCGAGAAGAGGCTGGAGCGCAAGGAATCAGCTGACGCAGCCTCGGCTGTCTGAGCAGCGACTGGAGGGGCTCTAATGCCCGGCTCTTCTCCGGGGTGGGGAGAAGAGAAGGAGAACGAGGAGGAGGGCAGACGAGGAGAGGAGCAGGGCGGTGCTTCCCTCTGTGCTAGGCACCCACCCGCACACACGCGCGCGTATACACACGCGTGCACACTCACGCAGTCAAACACACTCACCCGAGCAAACACTCCTCCTTGCTCTCCTCTCCCCATCTTTCCCATCCGCTCCTTCACCTTTCTCCCTGTCATTCCCCTCAAAGACGGAGAATCTGCCTCAACCTCCCCCCACTCCCCTGCCTCATTGCTACCCCGCCGGAATCTCCTTCTCCTCCCGCTCCAGTGATTTATTTTAGGATTCAAGGAAATCTGGTGTGATGTTGTTAGTATAGGAAACTTCCAGGGAGAAAATTCCTTCTACCAAGGGAGATCAGCACCTCCTCTGCAATTTGTAGTCTAAAGACAGTTGCCCTGAGGCTTAAAGAGGTAAAGAGAATTGCGGGGGATCACATAGCCAGTGTGTGTCAGAGATAGGACTGGAATCTAGGTCTTTGTGACTCCAAACAAGATCTGCATCCACTAAGGCAAGATTCCTCTCCTATGTACACACACAACACACACCGCGGCACAGCCTGAGATTACATTAAGGAAATCCTTTCTACTAATGCAATCTGTGACTCTTCAATTTCTAGTCTTAAGTAATAGTCTGGGTCACCGAGAGATTAAGTGACTTGTCCGATGTCACAGTCAGTACTGCCAGAGACAAGGCTTAAATCCAGGTCTTCTAGACTCTAAACCAACTTCCAAGCGTCTATGTAACCTTGCCTCTCATCTATAAATACACACAACTAAATATAAGGAGAGAGAAAACAGAGGGTAGCGGAAAGACAACTGAAGTAGCATTCAAAAATTTAAGTTTTAGCTATGACTCCATCTCTTCTGATTTGTTGGGAGACCTTTGGCAAGTCATTTCCCCTCTGTAGTTCTGATTCCATTCCTCTGTGTTAGACTAGATAAGGTGTTCCCAACCTGGGGTATGTATACCCTTAGGGAGTGTCAAAAGTTTGGATTACAGAGAATGTTTTGATTTGATTTTTAAATTTATTTCCAATGAATGAAGTTACAAAATTCTACTTAAAATGATTTTTTTACAGTCTAGTGCTCTTGAGAGTGTGTAAAAAGAAATGTAATTAATCTCATTATTTTATCTCATATATAATATATATGCATGATGAATTGTAGAATTTACCTGCTTTAATATTGAACAAGGGAAACAGTTTTACTGAAAGTCCCTGGCTATGGAGACAGAAAAGGGTTAGGGAATCAGGGATCCCATGATCTAAATGATCACGAATCATTTGGTTATATTACAGCTATGATTTGAATCATAGGGATGGAAAAATATTGAATTTGACATTGTAGGGCCTATGGTTAAATCTCAGCTTTGCCATTTACTTTGTGTGACTTTGGTCATATCACAATCATTTTCTATAAAATGAGAAACTTGAACCACAGGGTCTCTAAGGTCCATTTCTGTTCAAAATCCTAAGAGTCAGAAGACATGAACTTTATGTCCTGGCTTCATCATTTTACTCTCTGCATTATCTTGAGCATGTCACAGGTTCTTAGTCTCCAATATCTGTACAGCATATAGTACAGTGACTGGCACATAATACGCACTTATTGCCTTCTTCTCCTTCCACTCATCAGCATAATGAACATAATCATCCACACCATGGCTCCCTCTGACAAGGAAAGTGCTTTTGTTCTTGTTTAGTAACACCCAGCTCTTCATGACCTATTTGGGGTTTTCTTGGCAAAGATATTGGAGTGGTTTGCCATTTCCTTCTCTAGCTCATTTTACATATGAGGAAACTGAGGCAAATGGAGTGAAGTGACTTGCCCAGGATCACACTAGCTGTGTAAGGGTCTAAAGCTGGATTTGAACTCGCCTTCCTTATTCCAGGACTGGCACTCTATCCACTGAACCATTTAGCTGCCTAAGGAAGCTGATGCCAGGAAAGAAAAATGACTCACCTAAGCATCAGACAAACTGTCATTGACTGAGCCAGGATTTGAATCAAGGTCCTAGGACTCTAAATCTAGGGTTCTATCCATTACACTATCCTCTTCACCACACCACTACAGTCTTCCTATCATTGTATTAACACATTTATCTATAGCTATCTGTATGTCTGAAAGTCAGTATGACAAAGGAGCTTGAAGGACAGACTTTGAGTTCATTACGCCAATGCTCAAATCTTGAAAGTTAATGCTTTTTAGTGAATCAAGTTCTAAACATGGAATCAGAAGACCTGAAATAAAATCCCACCTCAGATATTTACTGTTTGATCCTGTCATTCTATTTCTCCAAGACTCAGTTTCCTCATCTGTCAAGTGGAAATTTTGGACTCAGTCTCCATAGTCCCTTTCAGATCTATAGTCATACTGTCACTGACAGATACTAACTATGACCATGAGTAAGCTACTGGATCTTTAAGTACCTCCAAAAAGCCCTTTAAAAAATCTGTTTTGGCAAAACATATCCATACGAGGAATTTACTATACAAATGAAATCATGAATCAGAAAATAGTATGTCAAACATGTAAGTACTTTATATATATATATATATAATATATGTATTTGTATATACATATATGCATACACAGAGAGATATACACATACATGATGGTATGCGTTTATGTTTGTGTATTTTCCTGAATAAAGGGTCTGTGCATATCAGCTGCTTCTCCCTTGGCTATATAACAGTTTCTTGGCTCATCTCTCTAAAAATATCATGCAGAGCAAGATTCTTTGGAATACTTTAATGCTTCCAGATCTTTTAGCTGCTATGTTCTCCCTCTTCTTCCCTGGACATTTTATAAACAATTTGAGGCAGTTTCATATTGTAGCCTAAAAATAGTGTCAATGGGGATAAGATCCAATAATAGTGACTCAAAGTATGTCTTCATTCAGTCTGAAAAATAATACTTTGATCCAACTGAGGATTTTTTTCATTCTTTCTGAGAACTCTAACTCTCATTGACCTTTCCCTTGTATGTGATGCTTTAAGAAGAGATTGGAGATTCTTTCCTTGTCTGCGTTGGAAGTGGAGATAGATATGAAACAGAACAATACAAAAGTCAGTTTTTTGGAGGGAAATATCTCTTTTTGCTAAAGAGTATATCTACTGCCTTCATCTCCTCGTTCTCTTTCCAGGAAACATAAAATTCTCCCAGACTCGTTTGTGTTCCTTGGTGAAAGGAAACAGAGCTGTGTAATTAAAAGACCCTTACACTAGGAGTCAGAAAACTGAGTCTGGAAATGCCAGAAGCTAGACAAGTGACCTTGGGTTAGTCATTTTTAGCCTATTTCTACTCTATAAATGACTATAAATTTAAACTGTAGGATCCCTTCTAGGTCTTGCACTGTAAGATGCTAGAACTGAATTTCTTTTGGCAGCCTGAAAATGTGAAGCTCTGTCCATGGTAGCCAGAATATTAAACTTCCTTAAGGTTATTTTCCAAATATTTCAGTCAGACACAAATCAAAGAATTTCTGAAAGTTAGAATATTCAGGGATCATGTAGTCTAAGTATTTTTAACCTTGTTTATGTCACAGACTCTTTAAATGTATGAACCCCTTCTCAGAATAAGTTTTTGCCTGCATTCATTATTAAAATGATTGCTAAATTTGAGTTAGAGATTAATGAAAAAATTCTAATTTTTCCTCATAAAAACGTATATGCTTCCTTAAATCTATCAGTTTACCTCTTCACAATCTCAATTTAAAAACTCCTGATTTAGTCCAATCTCCTCATTTTGCTGATCAGGAAAGTGCTTTGCTCAAGTCCTTACAACTGGTTAATGGCAGAGCCAGGACTTTCAAATAAAAAGCAGAACTGGATTATGAATCACGAAACTACATTCACATACTACTCATGATCTGTCGGATTTTGGGCAAGTAATTTCTCTTCACTTCAGTTTCCTACTTTATAAATTAGAGGATTAGACTAGATAATCACTGTGATCCTTCAAACTCTAAAAGTCTCTAACCCAAGGGAACTCAGGCATGTTTTTCCACTACACAAATGTCAGGTTGATTCCAAACAATGTCCAAAAACGTATATGAAAAGTGAAAAATTCAATTCAACCCAATCTTTAGAAGGATAGACACTAGGAGAATAAAGAAAGAGGATGAAGAGGAGGAAGTTGTATAACTCAATACAATTTAGTTATTTGCATAATTGTCAATCTGATGCTTATTTGTAGATATCACTGAAATACTTTGTGTTGTATTTTCACAGACTTTATTTGTTGTATTAGCTTTACTAGTAATAGATCGATGGTGTAGGACACAATTCCATCATGCTTTTAAAGTTGTCCTCAGGAACTTTGTGCTTTCTGTTTTGCTCTGCAGTGTGATGAATTGTATTGTAATTGACCTTCAGCCTTTAACAAATTTGGGAAGTCAAGTCACTTCCCTTTAATGGGTTAAACAAGATGATCTCCAACATCCCCTCTATCTCAAACATTTTTGTGGCTCTATGATTTCAAGCAATAAGAAGCTTTTCAAAACATCCTCATCACCTTCATCCTTCCTAGTTGAAATTATTTTGTGATATTCTGTGATCTTTTATTATAGGAGCATAAGATAATAAATTCTAAAAAGCAACTTCAAGAGTTCATCTGATCGAATCCTCAGTCTCCAGACAAGAGAATTACAGTCCCTTCCATTTCTAAAATCCTATAATTCCGTGTGTCTAGAATTGTAAACCATCTAAGGTAAAGTTGGGGAACCTGTGGCCTCGAGGTCACATGTGGCCTTCTAGGTCCTTGGGTGTGGTCTCTTGACTGAGTCCAAGTTTTACAGAACAAATCTTTTTATTAAGGGGATTTGTTCTGTGAAGTTTGGATTCAGTCAAAGGGTCACACATGAGCACCTAGAGGGCAATACATGGCCTTGAGGCTGCAGATTCCCCATCCCTGATAAGGTCTAAGGTCTCCTAACTTTTAAAGCTCTGAAGTTTTTGAGATTTCACATTACTTATTACTTAGAAGGAATTATTTCATAATGCTCCATACATTTTAATAGAACAAGTTCAAGTGATTCATAAAACCTTAAAGAACTATGTAAAGGTTAAGTACTCTTAATGCATTGTTATTACATGATTAATGGACATAGTTATTGAAGTTTCTTGGTTGGTTTTGTATACAGGAATATCTTGAAGTTACTTCACTAATTATTTTGGGATTTTGGAGGGAAAGAAAACAACATCACACAACTAGAGATATTGCATAGCAAGAGTCTTCAAAAACAAAACCTTTGGTGGCTTTCCCCTAGTTCATGAAAGAAAGCTGCCTTCTTAACAAGTAAGATGTAGAGCTACAAGAGACTTCAGAGGTCATCTAGTCTGAGTCTTCTATTGTATAAATGAGGATATTAAGACTCATGCGGAGGAAGGGTAAGTGACTTGCCAATGGTCTTAAAGGTAGCAAGTGTCAGAGGTAAGATTTGAACTCCAAAGTCCATTTAAGTTTCATTACATAATTCTGCATCCTCCTGGATTGAGATTCAGATAGTTTCCTCTGAAGCTTTTGTCTGAAAGTCATCTGACATCTGCCTTGAAGGACCTACATCTGCATGGTAAGTAGCCAGGTCAAATATACATTGCCTTTATTTTGGCCAGGTAGAAAGTCTCTAATGGAATTATTTTATCTGTTATTGGAAAAAGAGATTTCTCTTTCTTTTCTTCACACTTGAAGTTCAACAAATTTCTATTAAGTACATACTTCATGCAAAGAATTGTAATACATTCTGAGAGAAATAGGAAGATGAATAAGACCGGAACCCTGCCATTAAGAAATTCACAATTTGGTAGTAGGGCTATGATGGAGATACAAATAACTATAAGAAGAAAATCATATTTGATACAGGCATAAGAGATATGTTAACCAAGGGCTATATCATATCAAAAAAGGAGAGGATTATTATGATATGGGAAAATATATTATTCAATTCAGGAAAATTTTATTTTTTTTAATTCTATTGGCATCTTTTGTTTTTATATTACCTTCATTTCCAAATACAATTCTACCCCTTTATCTCTTCAAAGAATTAAAAAATGAAGACAAAGAAAAGAAAAGCTGTTAAAAAAAATATAGCTAATGCAACAACTGGGTCTAACAGTATGGGAAATGTTGAGTCAACCCACCTTCTCAGAAAAAGGAAAGTCGTTCATTTTGCCATATCATCTTGAGGACCAAACTTGTTTATTGTAATTACACAATTGGTTTTGAAGTTTTTGTTGCAGTTATTGTTACTGTTGGTTTTGCATTTATATCATTGTAGTCATTTGCATATCACTTGTTCTCACTTCTCTCAGCATTAACTGATTGTTTCTTTGAATTCTTTATATTCTCTTAATTGCCAAATTAATCACAAAATTGTCTTTTCTCAATGCTCATGTTTCTTGATCTTGCTGTCACCTATCCATGACATTGTCAATCACCCTCTTCCTTTATATTTCTCTCTAGGATTTTCACAACATTGCTCACTCCTACCTGACTGACCATTCCCTCAGTCTCCTTTGCTGGATCTTTATCTGGATCATGCCAGTAATTGTGAGTGTTCCCCAGTACTGTGTCTTCAGCCCTCTTCTTGTCTCCCTCTATACGATTATGCTTGGTGATCTCATTAGATCCCTTGCTTTCAATTATCATCATCATGTATATAAATCTCATAATCTATTTATCCAGCCCTAATCTGTCTCCTGACCATCAATCTTGTATTTCCAACAGCTTATTGGAATCCAGAACTGAATAACCGTAAAATGGTTTGATTTCAGCATATCCCTAACCCAAAACACTTCCCTCTTTCTAACTTCTCCATTACTGTGGAGGAAGCCAACATCCTTTCCAATCCCAACCTTCCAACCTAGGCATCATCTTCAACTTCTCACTTTCTCCAGTTCTCCCCCATATCCAAATTACTTCCAAGTCCTGTATACTGTATTTTCCTAACATCTTTTATTTATATCCCCTTCTCTCATCTGATGTCTCCCTGTTTCAAGTCTTTTCCCATTTCCAGTCCATCTTCCATCAGCTGTCAAAGTGATGTCTGTTTGACCATTTCATCCACTCTCCTATTCAATAAACTCCAGTGGTTCTCTAATACTTCCAGGACCAAATATAAAACCTTCTGTTTGGCTTTTAAAATTCCTTATAACATGACTCCATCCTGCCTTTCCAGTCTTTTGAAACCTTATTCCTCCCCACATAATCAACAATCCACTGACAGTGGCCTCCTTCCTATTCCTTGAACAAGACTGTGAGGTTTTTCAATGACTTCCACCCATGCCAGGAATACTTTCCTTCCACATTTCTGTTTTCTGGCTTCCTTCAAATTTCATCTATAATTCCTTCTTACAAAAGGCTTCTGCAAGAAGTCTTGTTCTGGTCCTCCTCTAATACTAGTACCTTCCTTCTATTGTCTCCCCCATTACATTGTGAAGTATTGGGGTGTGTGTATGTGTGTGTGTGTGTGTGTGTGTGTGTGTGTGTGTACCCTCAGCACAGAGTCTGGCATGTAGGAGGCACTTCATAAATACTTGTTAACTTAACTGCCTAATTATGAACAGTATCATAATATTCTATTATATTTAGATGTCACAATTTGTTAACCTGTGCCTCAGTTAATGAACATCTATTTTGTGTCCAGTCCTCTGCTCTCAAAGAAGAGCCACCATGAGTCCATTGACGTATTTGGTACTTTTATCTATATCTTTGACATGACATCTTTTTTAATCACTCTAGCTGCATCTATTTTATATAATAGATATGTATGTGAATATGTACATTTTCTGAATATATGTATATAGGGAAATATACATATGACATGTATTTAAATATAATACATATTTTCTCTCTTTCTATACAGTGCTAGCTCCATTAGGAGAGGGATTATGTCACTTCATGATGTATCACTAGTACCTAGCAAAGTTTCTGGCAGATAGTACTACCTTAAAAAATTCTTGTCTAGTGACTAATTCATTCATATACATATGACATGTATTTAAATATAATACATATTTTCTCTCTTTCTATACAGTGCTAGCTCCATTAGGAGAGGGATTATGTCACTTCATGATGTATCACTAGTACCTAGCAAAGTTTCTGGCAGTGACTAATTCATTCGAATACTTTGGCATATATGCTACAGTGAGATCACTGGGTCAAAGGACATAATTTTTTATAGCAAAATTGCAAATTACTTTCCAGAATGGTTGAACTAGCTCACATGTCTAACAACAGTGTATTATTGAACCTACCTTTGCACAGTACCTCCAACTTGATTTATTCCCACATGCTGCTTTACCAGTCTGCTAAGTATGAGGCAAAACCTCAAAGTCATTTGAATAGTATTTTTTCTTAATTGTAGTAATTGGAGCTATCTTTGATACGGTTGTCAATGGTCTACAATTCTTTTTATGAAGTTTTTGTTCATATACTTTGACCACTCATCCATAAGGAATGCATTGCTTTTGATCTGATATATTCATGTTAACTCCCTACATATTTTGGACAACAGATCCTTATAAGAGATATTTGATGCAAATGTTTTCCCAATCAATAGCTTCTTAGGTTCTTATCCAAGTTGCACTGATTCTGTTTATGTGAAACCTCTTTTAATTTCATGTAACTGAAATTATCTAGTCTACATTTTGTGATAACATGTATCCTCTTTGCTTTGTTAAGAACTCTCTCCTTAGCCATACCTGTAAATAATAAAAGATGGGATTCTCTTCTTAGTTTTGAAAAAAAAAATTGATGTTTAATATCCAGTTCAAATATCCAATCTGTATTTATTGTGGTATATGTGGTAAGATGGTGGCCAACCCTAATTCCCACCCAACCCAACCGTTTCTCAGTTTTCTCAGCAATTTTTGTCAAATAGGTAGTTCTTCCCAAGTAACTTATGTTCCTGGGTTTTTTGAATACCAGGTTACTGAGTTGAATTGTTTGTGATTCTTTCTTGTTTAGTTTGTTCAATTGATCTACTTTTCTACTTTTAAATTAGTGCCAGATAGTTTTGATGATCACTATGATGTAATTTGAGACTGGGAAGTATTAGTCATTATTCATTTTTATTTTTTTCCTGCTATTTTACTTGAGATTCTAGATCATTTGTTCCTAAATGTTTTTTTAGCTTCATAAAGCTAATTGGAAGCTTTATTGGTATGTCACATAATTTATAAATTAATTTAGGAATTATCATCATTTTATTATGTTGACAAGGCCCAACTATAAGTAATGACCATACTTCCAATTATTCAAGTACTTTTTTTACTTAAAGTGTTTTATAGTTGTGTTTATGTGGTTTGAATGTGCCTTAATAGGCTGACTCATATATTGTGTGCATTTTAATTATTTGTCAATTCATCAGATATTTACTAAATTCCTACTATGTGTAGAGAACTGTGTAAGGTAGAAAGACACAACATTTACATAGGATATCATCCCAGTCCTGACAGAGCTTATAATATTATAGGGAAATAGAATGCATATAGATATAGCCATAATGCAAAATAATAAACCATAGAGATCTAAAAGCTTTGTGAAGAAAAGGGGTGGCAAAAGAATTATTACTGGTTACCAGGATCAGGGAAAGAGTCATGAAAGTAGTAGTATTTGAGATGAATTTTAAAGGTGGGATTAGGGAAGGTAAAAAAGTGTTTATTAACTATGTGCCGAACACTGTTCTATGCACTTTACAAATGTTATCTTATTTGACCTCACAATCCTAAGGTAAATGCTATTATTACTCCCTTTATGCAGCTGAGGAAAATGAGGCAGACAGAGATTAAGTGACGTTCCCAGGCTCACACAGTCAGAAAGCGTATCTGAGATCAGATTTGAACTCACATCTCCCTGACTTCATGTCCCATTCCCTATGCACTCTACCACCTAGCTGCCTTAGAATTCAACAAAGAAGGTAAATGAAGATATTCCAAATATAGGCAACAGCATGAGCAATGCAACAGAGCAAGGAAAGCCTTGGACATATTTGGGAGAGAATATCCAGTCTGGATGGAGTCCTGAGTACAGGGAAAGGATCAGTATGAGATAACGCTAGAAAGGCAGTGACATCACAAGGCTGTGGGGGTATTTACTTTCAAGGCAAAAAAATTATTCTAATGATTAGATAAAAGGAAGGGAGTCACTGAAAATTTTTGGCCAGAATAATATCACAACCAGATCATTACATAAGGAAGATGTCAAATAGCAACAGAGATGCATTGGTAGGGCAAAGAGACTGAATCAGAGAAGAACAGATGATGAGAAGCTACTGCAAAAAATTTCAGTAGATTATATTAAGGTCCTGTATTGGGGTAATAACAATAGTTAAAGAAAGGAGGAAATGGATGTGGTGTATAGACAAGTGTGCTGAGCAGACACTGAAATCAAGAGAAGGAAAATTCAAAGATGCCTATCTACCTTTTCTATCTCCTTCATGCTGTGGGCTAAAAAAGAAAAAAAAAAACCTGTACTAATGAAGTATTTCTTTTTTAGGAGTGATCTTCATGCCTTTTAGTGATCTTTTGGTAACTAAACGATGCCAGGTACATATGCCTGAGGAAATAAATTTGAATCCAAGCAAAACCCTGGCTACTGATAAGTCTTCCTGAGGTACTGTGATAATTTCCTTTTCATGTTGAGAAAAGCAGCATAGGTCGTTGCTAAGCTAAAGCAGGGAAACCTGTGCCAAATACAAGAGCAAAAGACCTGAGGATTGTACCTCACTTTGATTGACAACCTATTCTGAATGTAGAAAGCATTGAGTGGTGGTAGCAAAGAGATTAAAAGTCAATATTCCAGGGATCTGCTCCCAGCTCTTTCCCAAGCTCACTGTGTGTGACTTTGGACAAGTCATTAATTTCCTGCAGCCTGAACAACCTTATCTGGAAAACAGAGATAAATGGAACAATGCCTAGTTGGTACAATCTCCTGGGGTCCCTGGATAAAACATGTGTGGTAAGGGCAAATTCTTATGTTCAAATTGCCTTACCAATGTTAATTAATCCTCCAAGCATCCCCAAAACACTGTAATTTTATCCATATATTACAGCTGTGGGACTTGAAGCAAAGAGAATAGATGTCTTGTCCAAAGACATAGAAGAAATCAGCAGCAGGGCAGAGATTAGAAATCCATAGGGTTTGTATTCAAAGAGTTTTAACTCCATCTTGTAAAATATGAGTGTTCCTGAAACATTCTGAAAATGCTGGTTGTGTGACAGTGAATTTTAAAGAAAAAAATATGGATGCTTATTCATAGTACAATGCATGTTTAAAAATTAATCCAATCTATTATTTGGGAGGTAGAAAGTCTTTCAAGCCCTATAAACAACAAACAGAGCAGTTCAAGGATTCATAGCCAGTTTTAAGGATCCTTTCATAGGCTGAAGAATATGATTAATTGCCACTGTTAATCTGAGGCTTTGAGTTTTCTTGGGTTCCCCACTAATCTATTCTTTTAGACTTGATTTGTCTAGTAAATTAAGACTGCTCAATGGGAACTTCAGGACCTTTTTATATCATGGTAAACCCTACAATTATGAATTGAGGGAGTGGGGAGTAGTTGGGTTTAAACATCACTTCAGTGTTCTGACATGGAAAAAAAGGAAGGTTATATCTTTTGGATGTCTCCCTCTTATGCTTTTCTTAATCACCAGTAAATTGCATCTTCTCCATTTTTCTCACTGAACTACTGTGACAATTCATCCATCTTCACAATTCCAATCTGTCTCCCTCCAAGCCATCTTATATATTACATGCAAATTAATGAAGCTTATATTTACATAGTACTTTAAGGCTTTTTTCTAAGACATTTAATGTACCAGACCTACATCAAACAGTTATTCAACACCTACCACTTATGAAGTAATGGTCTAAGCAAAATGAACAACAAAGATAAATCGGACATGGCACCTCTCCTCAAGAAGCTTTCAGTCTTTGGTGTAATATGACATAGTCATGAATAACTATAATATGAACTAGAACATGATGACTGCATAAGAAAACTTAAGCAATGTTATGGCTGACATTCAAGGAAGAATCATTTTCCAGTGGAGGATGAGAGAGGGCTTCATAGAAGAGAGAGCAGCTGAGCTATGTCTTGAATTATGGATGACAAACATGACCAATATAATGCAAATAGAATACACAAGACTTGGCAACTTCTTGGATATGTAGGTTCTGAGAGATTGGGAAATTGAAGATGATTCCCAGATTATGTAGCCAAGTGACTAAGACCTTCTATTTGTCAATACAAATAAGGAAGTTTGTCAGAAGGGTAGGTTGGGGGGAGGTAAGAGATAGGATTATTTCTGTTTTAAATATATTGAATTTGAGATGCCTAAAGAATATGCAATTTAAAATATCCAGTAAGTAGTTGGTGATGTCAAATGAGAGATTGCGAGATATTAGGGATAGATATATACATCTGGAATCTTTCTGAATAGATTTGACGCTTAAATCCATGAAAGCTCACGCAGTCACCAAGAAAAAAGCAATGTATAGAAAGACAAGAAAACTTAGGATAAGGTGGTATTTTAAGGTGTACTCACAATTACAGAATGGTATATGATTGATAATCCCCTGAAAGAGACTGAAGAGTAGTTAAATGGGAGAACCAAAAACCTAAAAATGAAAGAGCATCCATGAGTAGAAGATGTCCAAAGCTGCAAAAAGAATAAAATCATAATAGACTATGATAATTTCCAAAATAACATCCCATAATTAAACCAAATTGCACATATTTTGCTAAGATTTTCTTCAACACTACAAATGGATCCCTGATGATTTTACTTTAAAGTTCCTTTTGATCTCAGCTCTCTGGTTTACCCAACTTCCCAGTGACCCAATTGAGATAGAAAAGAAGCAGCATCTTTAATAAGTAGTTATTTTATTTACTACCTCCTCTCAGTTTAAGTATCTCCCTAAACTGGGGCACCTAGGGCAGAGTGGGTGCCCCTGGACAAAAAGATTACTTTAGCCATAAACCCACAAAATGAATCATTCTATTCATTCCCATCCATGTTGTTTTCCAAGTTTCTTACAAATATGATGAAATCATTCTGAAATTATGGAATTATCTTCAATGTATAAGGTTGCAGTTGTTTTATATTGCACTCTAAATGAGACAGTAACTTCATCATTTTCCTCCAATCATCTGTTGACTCTACCATTGCCCAAGTCACTTTGCATCAAAACTTCAAGCCATATTTCACCTACTCCTATATAAAGTTGCTGGACTGATCACATGTGGAATGAACTTTTTACCTCAGTAGGAAGTGTAAGAGAGACTTCCAGGTTGACAGAATTTATTTCATTTCAAGACTTTCAAACTGTTACTTCAAATGCTTGTTCAGTTTTTAATCCACTGCCTCACCATAACAATGGATTCCTCTCTAGTTTTTGTCTGTTAGCTGTTACTATGACCTTAGCTATTATTTTCAAGTGGTCTGATGAAGAGTGGGAGGTGCTAAACCCCAGTTAAGTCTGTTCAACCATTAAACAAAACTTTTTGTTATAGCCCATTTAAGCTACTAACCATCCCTCGTGATTTAAAATGCCCTTATAATAAAGGCCTCTTGCTTTCAGCAAAGAAATTGTGAGCCTAATTTTTTGCAAGCCTCTTTTGAATCCCAAATTGAATGGAACAACATATACGTTTTTGTTTCTGTGCTCTCACTTCTGTTTCCCCTTTTCTCTTCGTCTGTTCAAATGATAGCATCATGGAATAATAGGTCTAGAGCTGGAAGAGGCATTAAGTACAACCCTATCAGTTCATAGATGAGGAAACTGAGGCCCAGAGAGGTTAAAAATTTGCCCAAGGTCATGAAAGTAATAGGTATCAAAGAAAGAGGAAAGGGAAAGGAATAATCATTTATCAGGCTCCTACTATGTTCCAAACACTATACTAAGCATTTTACAAATATTATCTAATTTGATTGTCACAACAATTCTGGGAGGTAATAATAAAATCAATAATTACATATATATAGCTCCTACTATGTACCAGGCACCAAGCTAAGTGCTTTACATATGTCTCATTTTATCCTTACCGTAACGCTGGGAGGTAAGTGTTATTATGATGGCCATTTTATGACTGAGGAAACTGAGGCAGGCAGAGGTTAGATGACTTGCCTTGGGTCACATAGTTAGCAAGCATCTGAAGCTGGATTTGAATTCATATCTTCCTAACTACAGGTCTAGAGCTATGATCGTTGTGTCATCTAACGGCACAAGAAATAATAACAATCTGATATGAAAGGAATCTACTCCACTATCTCACTGCCTCTTAAGTGGGATTTGAAACTAGGTTCTCTGACTTTAAATCTAACCCATCTTTAGAGTTCCTGCTCAGGTTACATATTTTCTACAGAGACTTTCTTGACTGATGAGGAGATCTAACACTCTAACTAATCACAAGGCAGAAAGTAAAGGCTATATTAGATAATTTTTTTTCTTGTTCAGTCATGCCCAACTCTTTGTGGCCCTATTTGGGACTTTCTTGGCAAAGATACTGGAGTGGTTAGCCATTTCCTTCTCTAGTTCATTGCATAGATGAGGAAACTGAGCCAAACAAGTGAAGTGATTAGCCCAGGGACATACAGCTAATAAGTGTCTAAGGCCAGATTTGAACTCAGGAAGATGAGCCTTCTTGACTCCAGGAACTCAGTCATTTCCAACTCTTTGTGATCTCATTTGTTTTGGGTTTTGTTTTATTTCTTTTGGCGAAGATACTGGAGTAAGTTTGCATTTTCTTCTCCAGCTCCTTTTACAGAAGAGGAAACAGGGTTAAGTGACTTGTCCAGGGTCATACAGCTAGAGTCTGAGGGAAGATTTGAACTCATGATAATATTTCTGACTCCAGGTCCAGCACTATCCATTTTTGCTACCTAGTTGCCTTATTTGATAATTTAGCAATTAAATATAGTTCATTATAACTTTGTAGTCTGTCTTATCTCCAGCTATAGTGAGTTACTTGAAAAGACAGACCATATATCATTTGTCATCTGCATTTTCCTTGATATCAAACACAGTACATATAATAGGTACTCAAATACTTGCTAAATGATTGAATGACCGGCATTAAATTTGGGTACCAAGGATACCATAAGGTTTTCCCTATAGTAATGTATATTTGTTAGTATCTAAGAACCAGAGACAAACATCACAAAAACTCAATAGAAGAAATGTGAATGATTACATGTGTTTCTGGGCTGTTTTTAATGAAGTCAAATACTCTGTGGACCTTCTCTGAAACCATTGCAATAAAATAGTATACTCTGTGAGTACTCTGCCGGGAAAACAAGAACTCAGCTAATATATTTTAAATATTTCTTTGATTTCCCTTGTAACTCCCAAGTTTCAAATCTCACACCAGGCTATTCATATCACTGTAAATATTACATATAACAGTAAATATAGACATAAGAAAGGCAAAAATGAAGGAAAGATAGAAAAGTAACTCACAAGTTGAGCTCCATAAGTATAAATAAGTGGACTTGTCCTTGAAAGGATGTCATAAAGAAATCTTGGGTTTTTGTTTAGCTCTTCTGGGTGTCATTAGATTATAAAATTTTAAATTCTCAGAGGTGAATGGGAATGTAGAGGGCACCTAGTCCAACCTATCCCTGAGCAGGAATATTCTCTACAATATTTTTGATATGTAGTCAACCAACCTGTCAATGATGTAGAATTAAAAACTTCATATAAAGGAGTTTATTCCAATTTTCAACAGTACTAATTTTTAGGAACTTTTCTTTTATTCAAGTCAAAATATTATGTTTTATAGTTTCTGATCATTAACCTCTTTGAGTGCAATAAAAACAAGTATAACCCTTCTTCTGCATTCCTATCCTTCAAATACTTGTATACAAATACTATGTCCTTCATAAATATCTTCTCTGAATTCATTATCATCCATTTTTCAACTTTTCCTTATGTGACATTGTCTCCAGTCATCTCTTTCTTCTTGTCAGCCTCCTCCACGCTTGCTTTAATTTATTGATATCCTTCCTAAAGTCTGGCACTAAGAAATAAGCATAGTACTTCAGAAGTGGCATAGCCAGAGCAACTTTTGACTAGATGTTAGAGGTAATAGTGGAGATCTAAACTGCTGAGAAACCTGAGTTCTCATTCTAACTCTTTACTAAAGGTCCACGTTGCAGGACGGGATCCCCTTTATGCTTTAATGAGCAAACCAAGTTGGACAGATTCAAGATGGACCTGTCTTGTATAGTAAACAGAATAGAGTCAATGAGGCATGTTGAATATAACACTGAACTTGGAGACAGAAGACTGTTTTGAATCTTGCCTATGTCATTTACTAGATAAAACAACTCATCAAAATCTCTATTTATTCATTTCTAAAACTAGGATAATAATGCTTGATCACCTACCTCATAGGGTTGTTGGAAAAATTGAATTGTTGGGAGAATTGAGTAATTTCTATAATCATTATGCCTTCCTTTTTCTTTCAAGCTTCTTATATACTACCATTTACATGGAACAATTTGTCCATATCCACATGCCAATATAACTTCAATTTGTTCCCTTCCTTTCAAAACATTTTTTCATTATTAAGCTTTATCCCAACTTCACATAGCAAATATTTTTTGGGATGAATTGCATTACATGAAAATTGATTAATTCTCCTGAGACAACCCCTGAAATACCTTCCAGTTCAAAAACAGTGATTCTAGTTTCAATCTCTGAGCTTAAAGTCTTTCCGCTTGGTAGAACCTGCCAAGATTTGTGCTTGGTCTACTGGACATGCCTCTGGAAGCCAGCCTTCCCCATCAGGATGAGGCACTAGAATAGGGTTCATTATCAATGTCAATATTCACTTTACTTTATCCTTCCCTTTGTGCCAGTAAAAATGCATTTTTCAAAATATGAAGGGACATGAAAATGGGTAAATTACCACCACTCATTTTCTATCCAATTTGCTGAAATAATAATCGGTGCCCTATATTGTCCTCAGTAGAATAGGGGGGCTACAATCTATTTCTACCATGTGTTTGGATTTCAGTATGCAGTAGTAGTGATAGCAATTCTGCTATGATTACATCACTAGTGTTCTGTCTCTGACTGTTCTTCAGGAGAGCCATGCCCCCTCAAAAGCTTTAGGATTTATATACTTTGATTATATTCAGAATCATGGTTTTTGATCCCTTCTAAAATAACCTCTGAGATTCTCAAATTGCATTCAAATTAAAATGGTACCTGGCAACTTAATTAAAAAACTTATTTTAGGAGTAACCACATGAGATTCATGGGTGGACAGTCCTTTTTAATGAGCATATGCCCCCAGGGATCCTCTCAAGATGACCTCTCCAAAATTATTAACCTCTACTCTTCTATATAGGCTCTCCACTCTAGTAAGATTGACTGATCCATTGTTCCCAAAACTTTCTATGTGAATTATTTCTGTCTTCATGCATATCTGTCACCCACACTTGGAATGTCCTCTCCAAATTTCTCCCCATCCTTAAGTCCTAGCCCAAGTCACACCTTCTCTAGGAATGCCTCCATGTGCACCATAACAATGAGAAGAAAATATCAACATTAACCATAACAACACTTTAGAAACCTTATCTTATCAATCTTCACAACATTGTGAATTAGATGCTTCAGATGTTATTGTCCCCATTTTATAGTCAAGGATGCTGAAGTTCAGAGAGAAGGATAAGTCATGTGACATAGTCTCACAGATAGCAAGTGGTAGAGACAGGAGACAAAAATTCAGGTCTCTGCAGAATCCAGGCCTACCAATCTTTCCATAATAGTACATTGCTGCTTCATGCCTACAGCAAGTTCTCCTTCCTATGAGTCCCTGCACATATAAAAGACTGTCTTTGATACATTTATTGCCCATATAATATGAGTGTCCCATACAGAGTGCTCTGTGAGTCTTAGTAAAGTTTAGTAGCTCAAAACTACAGTAAGACTTTTGGGAAAACTTATATTTAGTTGTATTTTTACTTTTATCTTTATTTATAGCTTCATCCTTTAGATAATAAGAAAGCCTAGAGACAAACTGACAGATAAAATAGGGAATCACTTGACTATATTGAGTCAAATTTAAGAAAATGACTCTGGCAGTTGTGTAGAAAATGGATCGTACTGAATAGAGCTTTGAAGCTGAGAAACCAAATAAGAAGCTATTCAAACAGTCCAAGTAAAAAGTGATGAGGGCCTAATCTGGGGTGGTCTTAAAAATTAAGAAACGGGGACATATCATTGTAGTAATAGAAACAATACATTTGGTAACTGATTGGATATACGATATGAGATAGTGAGGACTTGAGGATGTCCCCAAGGTTGTGAACTTGAGTGACTAGGACAGAAGTGACCTTGACAACGATGTAGAAATCCAGGAGAGGGATGCATCTCAGATGAAGAGATGACTCTTCAATTTGGCAAGGCCAACCCACTATAAGTACATTTGACATTACTACTCCTGTCTTCAACAGATTTCCCTTATTCTCATTTCCCCATCTCTCTCTAATTTGTAATCTTTCATTAATAGTTTACTACTTTGCTGCTGCCTACACATATGTTCAAGTTTTTCCCATAATTTAAAAAAAATCTTGTCATTAAACCCCACTATCTTAAACATCTATCTTGCTATATGCAAGACTATATAGTCAGACTTCTTGAAGTCCTGCCCTCAAGGAGCTTATATTCCACTGTGAGGACACAACATGCAAACATATTAGTATATATGTGAGGCAGGAAAGAGTACTAAGACATCCAATAATTAGAGGATCAGAAAAAGCTTTCTCTAAGAGTAATCATATAAAGAAAACCAGAGAGTCTAAGGAATACAGGTGAGGGGTGAGCATACACTAAATGTGAAGAATTGACTGTAGGAAAGTATGTTACTTTTTCATCTCCATGCCATTTGGAGACTAAAAGAGAGTACTTGTAAATATCGTGTCATTTCTCTCTGGGCAGTGAGAGGAATTGAAAATTTTAAGAGCTAAATAAGATTTAAAAATTGTCAGATGTGGGATGCATTTCTTTAGATAGGTTTGAATCGCCTCCTTTCCTTCCAGGCACAAGCAGACCTCTTCATCTGTTATAACATTTGATTCAGAGGTCTGAGTGTATAGTGTAATGATGCAGTTTTTAGCATCACTAGATGTGAAGTGTCACATTTGCATCTGTGGACCTTTTTCCAGGGAGGGTTTATTTTTAGAAGATAGATATAAAATTTCAAATCTTGATATTTTTCCAAGATTTTTTTTATTTCCCATTCAAAATGCCCTGATTAAAAAAACAACTATATTGCGTCTTTGTCCATTATATAATTAAGAAAATTTTGAGAAAAGATTGAATCAACACCATTCACATGAGAGTAAAAAAAAGCAACAGTATTCAGAACATTTCCAGAGACAAATCATTTGGATGAAAATGCTTCTAGTCCCTAAGAGACCTCATAGAAGTGTCTGCATTCCCTAAACCACTATCTAAATTGTGGACAGAGTCATAGCCAAGAAGACAATATGTGGATAATTCTTGAAGACCATCAGATTTTTTGCAGTAAAAAAAAAAAAAAAAACTGAAAGTAGCAATTGTCTATTAACTGGAGAATGGTTAAGCAAATTGTAGTCTATGAGTATAAGCAAATATCACTGTGCTATAAGAAATGATAAATATAATAAATATAGAGAACCATGGAAAGGCTTATATGAACTGATGCAAAGTGAAATAAGCAAGGGCCAAGAAAACAACATATACTGTGACAATGTAAATGGAAAGAACAATTAAGTTAATTTTTTTTCTCTTCTTCCTCTGTTTTCCTTAAAAAATTCTTTGCTATAAAGGATTGTTTTTGGGGAGGGAGATAAAGAGTCTTATAAGGAAAAATTTAAAACAATATGAAAATAATAGATATTAAGAAAATCACTTAAAGTTTTCCTACTTTCCTATGCCTCACCTACCATCAGAGTTAAACTCACAAGATTGCTGAGTTTACACACACACACACACACACACACACACACACACACACTTTGCAAGCTTAAAAGTACTGTGTAAATAATATTGCTACTATTATACTCAAGGATCACCAGCAACGAGTACATAGCTCCCAAAGAAGAGAAAACAAAATTATAAAGAAGAAAGAAGCAGAGGACACAAATAGAACTTCAGAAAAGTGATATATGATAGATCTTTGGGCAATACTAAAGCTGTAATATTGTCAAGCTCCTTGTAAATGACATTAATTGGTATGGGTGTGATTAATTGATTAACTCAATCAGTCTCATTTTTAGCTATAATGACCAAACCAGGATTCTGGAGAAGTAATAATGAAGTATGCTATTTACCTACTGATAGATGGAATCAACATACAGAATTAGACATAGCTATGTTTTCTGATAAGGCCAACATGGAAATTTGTGTTACTTAAATGTGTA